>JASAMW010005393.1:0-69760 GCA_030247985.1 Epsilonema sp. ZAB3_2
AAGGTGGGTTCATTCATATAGTCGGACTGTAAGTGAAAAATTGGTCTGGATCTGGATACCGTATTTTTGGGTGTATATCCCCCTTTGTATATCCCCCTAGTGTAACCCCCCATTGGCAAAACATAAATTGTATCCTTTGTATATCCCCCTGGTGTACCAACCCCCATGTAGTGTAAGGTACCTGACCTACCTATGTTAGCTGGTCCTATGCTAGCTATAGCTACTCCTACACCATGCTGCTATGCCTGTAGGCTTAGCGAGCATGTCTTGTACTAGAATAACCCTGTTTTAACCGCGATTATGCCCGAAAACACAATTTTTGACCTCAAAAACATGCCTCTACACACCTCTCATCTACTAACAAATAGGGCTGATGTCTGTGTGTCTGTCTGTGTGTGTGTGTGTGTGCAATGCTATAAGACTCGCTCAGTTTTGCAGCTTCAGCGTTCGCCAATGGCTCATTCGAAAGCTTATTCCCCAAGGGTGGCAAGAAGGTCTTCGATTTTTGATCTGATAAGCCAATCACCAATAATTGATCGATAATCGATATTTTAGTACTAAAAGCGCGCAGATTCACTCATAACTCACTCAATTTTGCAGCTACAGCATCCATTCAGGACTCTTTCGAGAGCTTATGCCCTCGAGGACGCCAGGAAGGCCTTCGATTTGTGATATGATCAACCGATCACCAATAATCGATCGATAATCGATATTTTAGTACTAAAAGCGCGCAGATTCGCTCACACTCACTCAATTTTGCAGCTACAGCGTCCATCTAGGGCTCTTCAAAGAGCTTATGCCCTCGTGGACTCCAGAATGGCCTTCTTTTTTTGATCTGATCAGCCGATCACCAATAAATCGATCGATAATCGATATTTAGTACTAAATGCCGCAGAAACCAAACGACGCAGGTTTTCAAGCCAGCGTTAGCAAATGGTCACGCCCGAAAATGCACACGGGAATAAAACGCGAGATGCGCTAAAGGGTTGCCAGATCTGCAAAGGGTTGCCAGATTGCTAAATGCGCAAAAGGGCTGCCAGACCTGCAAAAGGGTTGCTACATGCACCATTTTCGACTGATGCTGTGCAAGATTGTCAGATCTACGCGGAAAAGGGGTTGCCAGATCTGCCATCATAGGGTTGCCAACTCTGCGATAGGGTTGCCAGATATGCAACTTTTAGCCAACTACCCAAAATGGTTGCCAGATCCATAATAAGTTGAGAGATCATGATCTACAACAGGGTTGCCAGATCTGCAAAAGGTTTGCCAGATTTGCAAACGGGTTGCCAGATGAATAGAGATTGTCCCCTTTACTGCTGCGAAGCTGCAAAGGGCCACTGGTAAACATAAATTTTGTCCTATGTATATCCCCACCCATTGTATATCCCCCCTAGCGTATAACCCCCATTGGACCTCTCAATTTCCCCATGGGGCTATACACCCAAAAATACGGTATTGCGCCAGCATATTTGCAACAGTTTTTCAACGCATATCGATTTTGCAATTTTTTGATTCTTTTTCGCAACTTTTTGAACTTTTTGATTTTGCAACTTTTTGGCGTGAGTTTGTTGGTTGTTGTAAGGCTACTGTACATGTATATGTATACAGGTACGTTACAGTAGCTTGTATGTTTTGCACTTTGCAGTTTGGATTCTTTCTGTGATTCCTACCATTGAATATGAACCCACCTTTGAAGCGGATGAGACGGAGCAGGTGAGAAATTTCAGCGGTGACTTCTCCAACAAATGCATGAGGCAGAGCGGGGGAGGACGGCAACTTTCTTTGCTGGCGAGGTGATAACTGACGAGGCATAGAATGCAGCAAGCTAGAGTGGCCCACACGTTGAAGCAGCAAAAGCGAACTGAAACAAAATTCAGTTCATGCTGGAAATATTGGTTCACTTTTGTCAGCTGAGAACACTTTATCGCAATACATCATACCCACAGGTTTAGGAACGTACTTGAAGCAGGAAGTTGAGTGAACACGCCGGGTGGAACTCTGCTCGCCACGATTGCAAAGTGTCCCAGTTCTATCGCGATTAAAACGACCAAGAGCAGTAGTCTACTTGCAGACGTTGGAGTGAGCCAAAGACATGCAGCTGTCAAGCAGGACGTGACAAAGATTGGCAGTAGAATAAGAGTAGGTAAATAGCCCGGATTTCTGCGCAGTTTCATGGCGATTTGAACACAGCTCCAGGTGCCGTAATCGGTGCCAAAGTCGAACGACGTCTCCTTTGGCGCTTCGGCCAACTCCCAGTTGGCCTTTTTCGCTTTCTGGGCACCCAAAATGGAGACAGATCTACCGCTGGCCAAACGCCAAAGAAGCTGCGACTTCAGATAAGTCCAAGAGCCGAGCAACAGAGAGCATTCTTGCACATCCCAAGGGTAGTTGGACAGGTCGAAGTCGCAAGTTGCCGTCATGCTGAATGGGGGATCGAAAATGACGCTTCCGTTGCGCATCACGTGAATCCAGGTGTTCCAGGAAATTACCAGATGGTCTCGCAATCTCGCGCTGAAAGAAAAATGCGGCGCGAATAGGCCTACTAACCGCAATTATTTTTTAAAAGATGACGGACGGCTTACTTGTTGTACAGGTGCAAATCCGGCTTCCAAATGTAGTACTGGGGCAGAATAATCCTCTGAATATCAGCGTATGGAGACTTGGGATCAACTTTGCTCCAGTCCAGTAGCTCATCTCGCCATGACATGGTGACCCAACCGTGAATTGTCAAAGTTTGCTCGTTTTCATCCTGCAACAAACTTTTATATCAAGTGTAAACTTGCCAAATGGTGGTAAAAACATGTGAAAATAGTACACAAAAAGAAAGCTGCTAAAAGCTTGACGTACCAACTCCTGAATATGTGAGATGTAAAGGAAGAAATCTACGAGTGTCGGCAAGCTATGATTTTTGGCCGGTCGGATGTGCCGATTGTATCCACTCAAGATGTCGTTGGTCAGCTCTGCAAAAATCTCCACATCGTCTGGAAGTGGTGCGTCGTTTGCTTCGATATCTGCCGTAAAGTGTTCCGTTGCATCTTGTGCAATGGAAGATTGGTGCACGTGCCAATGTCGGCCCACTTTGGTATTAGAAGTTTGATCGCCTTCTTTCTTTGCCGTGTCAGAATCTAATTGTAAAAATAACTACTGTAAACCCTCGTTTATAGCCCCCTGGGGCTATCAAAACGTTAGTTGCCGATTAGGGGGGCTATATACAAGGGGGGGGCTATACACGCGGGGGGGGGGGGCAATATACGAGGGCATTTTACATTTGCACTCAAAGTAAGGTTTTTTGACCTCCTGAACTCATTTCTGGCGGTTATTTTGCATGTTTCCAAGCTCCTTTAATCAAAACTGCAGCTTTTAGCCCGAAAAATTGTGAAATTTTAGTCATCAAAAATTTTCTGTCGAAGAGGCGACACAGGTAAAATGTTCAGAACTGTTCCAAATGATGTGCAAATGATCTCCTATGCATGAAAACACCCTCAAAACGCTGTTTTTAGCGCAAAAACATACGTTTTCCGTTGCTTTTCGCGTTTCTCAATAGGGGGCTATATTCGAGGGCAAATGATGTTAGTAGCCGATTAGGGGGGGGGGGGGGCTATATACGAGGGGGGGCTATATTCGAGGGGGGGCTACAAACGAGGGTTTACAGTATATTCACAGTTCGACGGATTTTCTGAGAAACGTACGCATAATTTCACAGTAAACGTGCTACATACGTACGTGCAGTGCAGTCAGCTTACCCTCTGCAACAATCACCGAATTCAGTATTAAACTTAGCAGAACAACGGTGAACAATCCTGAAGCTTTCAACATCATGCATGAGATACAAAACGTCGATATTGGTCCACTGGTCCTCCAATTCAGGCCAGCAACTTTCCTCAGTCCAAAACAAAACAGTGGCCCAAAATATTCGTCCGTCCTGTCCTGCTGTGGCCTTTCAAACAAGATTACTACTTGGTGTATCCACAAAATGAGCAATCAAAGGTCCTCTTCAAATGCGACCCAGTCAATGCAACGATGCGAAAATTATGACGTCCAGTGGCGCAAAAAGGAGCTAATGATGCCAGGACAAAATGCCGCCTTTTTCAGAAAATGGGAGTGGGGACCACGTTGTTCGCTCACGCCTCTCCTATTCTTCCGATTCCATGCATGCACATGTGCGGTTGTGCCTGACCGCTCTTCACGAATATACAACGTATGTAGGGTACTATGGGGTAAACACGGCCATGAGAAAATCCGGCCGCCTAAGTTTCAGGGCTGCATATCTCAGCAACCAATAGACCGATTGAGACAAAATATTACATCGATCGATTCCTTGAAAACTCCTCTTTCAACGAGCTTTGCATGTATTTGGTTTATCATTTGCTGAAGCAGCAAAGTTCAAAGTAGCATTGGTTGCCGGGTTTACCCCACAGTACAGTACTCTGTAGTGATGACGTGCGATCTGTATGTGTGAACGTGGAGTCACGGTACGGAATGGAGTTGAATATGTACGTAGTATATCCTAAACTGCTGTGGGAAAAGAACATCTAATCTTGTGCTGAAACGACATTGAAGAGCAATCGTCTGGCTCTGGCTGTCTGAAAAATTTGCCATCAGACTTGTCGTTTACAATCTCACAATAAATTTAAGTTGGAACATTTTCAAATAAATTGACTGCGACAAGCAAAGGTCACGCATGTGTTCGAGGTATCGGGCCCCTCGCACACACTGGTAGTATCGGCAGACTAATAATGTACATTATGTACCTACCTACATACATGCTTTACAGTCATGTATTACGTATGTACAGTACAATACCAGCAAGCAATTACCACTACAGTATAGTAGTATACCAACCAACCAACATAACATGTACAACTGTGCGGAGCGTTAGACTACACTACAACCTGGTTGGTTACCCGCAATCCTATGTAATGTATTGATGTGTGCGAGAGGCCATATGAAACAAAGTTTTTCGTTTTTATTCCCGTTTTGACTGTTGAAACTGTATTCAGTTCAGGTTCGAAGTGCCATAGTGTAGCTGAATTTGAACCGGGATGGCAAGTAGTCGAGAACTTTCCGAGCTTGCGACGACAGCACATCCAAACGTAGTAGCACCCGTCCTTCAAATGAGGCAATCTTGTGACCTCTCTCTTTAACCCGATGATTATTATTTGCGCAGGTTGCACCTGACGGTTCCTGTATCCCGTCATAGATGAGCTGAGATTTGCAACTGTAAATCTCGCAGATTTCTACGCCACGACATCTCGGCAAAACGTACAAACTAAAATAGATAAATTAATAGTGATCAGAAACACGATAAAGGGCTATGGTAAGGCACAGTGATGAATGATAAACTTGTCGCACTTGAACTCATATCCCGTGTCGAAATATTTAAAGACCAAATCGCAGGATCCCTTTGGCTCATGCCAGCAAACGTCGCCTTGATCTTCTTTGATCTCCTGTTCTTCATACACATTACCACTAAACATCAGACCAATACATATGCACAAAAAAACTCAGTGGTTTTCCTTACGTCTTTTTTCATAGCATAGCCTCAAAACCCGTCCCATTTTTAACCAAGGGTACAGTACACTACGTACTGTATGTATGTAGTATTACAGTATGCTATGGTGTACCCTCGTATGTAATGTTGCGTAACGTACGTACGTACGTACATAGCTCCTGTAAATCAACGTCAGTCGTCAACTTATGTGGAAGCCCCGCAGGCAAATACTTTACAGTATAGACCAATCTCTAACAGCAAGGAAAGTATAGAATAAAATTTCTAATTACCTCAGAAAATATCGCGCAGGGTCCACCAAAACTTTGGCCACTTGCTTGGTTGACAGGCCAAGTTCAAGGCCCAACTTTGCACTTCGATACTCTGCTTCTTCTTTCCAATTTGTGAGGCTAAATCGCGACGTTATTTCCCTAGCCATCAAGCTTATTTTATCAGGTACCAGCTTGCTGTACTAGATAACGTTTCCAACCTCAAAATATTGAGGATAATTTTCGCGCTTAGTACAAGATCAGCTGTGAAAGCAGAAGCTGTAATAACGGTAGGATCAGTTTCAACTTGAAATGCACAAATCATAAGACAAACAAACGTTTAGACAGGTGTTACCGTATGTAGCTAGGGTACGTAGAGCTCTGAACGCAAGCATGCTAATGCATCCACTTTACTTTACAACCTTTGTAACATTTTCTGCGACACTAAATAACGTAAGTGTACAGGTGTTCTCCGCTGAGGTAATTGTGTAAGCGAAACGAGAAAAGGAAACTCATCTAAACAAAACTTCGACTTCAACTTGCACGTCAGAAGTATACGTACGTACAAAATAGTAGTTTTAGGACTAGACTTTCAAAAACACAAATGAATCAAGAGCTAAAGTCGGAACAATCAAAGTTCTTCCTTTTTTCTTGGGGCAAGTTCTGATAAATTACAGACGGCAGGTTTTGGTAATAAGTCAAGTTGAGCCTCTTCTTTCCATACGATCCATGGGTCCTTTCCTCCAGCATTTCAGCCAAACAGTAGAAAAGCGCAGGCTGAAAATTGAGGTAAAGCTTATGAGCAATCAGCTGAGGAGCTGACAACATATCCACTAGATCTCCAATGCCAAAGCAGCAGGAACCACTGATCCACTTTCCATGACAAGAGTGTGATTTTGTATCAGGCCAAACGTGATAGCGAGAAATCCAGGGTTTGCGTTTGCCGGGCCTTTTCTTTTCCAGGCTATGAATGCACTCAGATCCAGGAAACGAACCTGGTGCACCTAGCTCTGGATTGTAAATTAGCGTCGCCCAATACTGTTCATCTGGAATGGTCGTTTCAAAGGACCATTGCAAAAAGGATTGAGCTTTCTCAGATTGAAGCATGAAGCGAACAAAAGTCCTGGTCAAAGAAGCAGCAAAGCTGCCCTTGAAGATTGGAAACGATGGTGAAACCGTATTTTTCCATCGCTTCTTCTGACCACATAACAGTTGTGAGTCATTACTGTCATTAAGAATCTGGAAAATTTGCACCATCTCCCAGTTGCTCTTTAGTGGAAAATCGTGTCCACTCACTATTTGCACATAGCGCCATTGCACTGGAGAGTTCTGCAGCACATCCATGCAGTTCACTGCAGACTGTAGCACGCTGAAGGTTCCCCAGATCACCTGTTCATTTCTCTTTGGCAGAAGAATGTTTTTTGGAAAGCAGTTGGCAAGCTTATGCACAATCTGCTTCAGTTTTTGTGATGCTTTCGTATCCAAGTGGATGCAATAGACGTTTTGAGGCCAGAACATCAAGCTTAGGAGGCGCAAAAACTGCTCTGCATCATTGAAAATGAGCAAGGCAAAGGCCAGGGGAAAGTTGGATTCATTCGCTGTCAGTGGCTTGGTTGGAAAGTGTAATTCGGCTGGGGCTGGCGCCTTCATGCAGTGTGAGACAACATCGCTGTACAGCCGTTCCTCACTCCACTGCGTGTTTGGTTGCCATTTTTTGGCAGATTCAGTCACTTCTTTGTCACCTTGAAAAATCTTTTGACAATCCAAGCCTTGTTTCATATTGCTTGTGTGAATAGCTTCATTTCCACTGCCATTGCCATTTCCACTGCCTTGCATTGTAGTGGTTGTAGAACCTTTACTCAAAGTTGCTTCCACTGTTGGTGCAGTCCAAGCAACATTTGGAACATGTGCTTTCTGAGTGCTTGTTGTAGACACTGTTGTAGCTGTACCATCAGCTTGTGTTTCTGTTGTGTTTCTGTTTGATGGAGTCGTGCCATTAGTAGTCATTGGACTTGTAGTGGTCCAGTCTATTGTAAGAAGGAAATATTTCGGCGCCTGATGAGTTTGGTTCTGTACTAGTACCATGAATAACAGGTTGGAAGTGGCAGCAAGGGAAAGTAACGTGAACAGACGAAAATACCTCATCGGAAGAATGCAGCTGTAGCTGTTTTGGTCGGTTACTGTCAAGATTAGCCTTAAGGCACATGCAGCTTGCTGAGGCAAAGATTTTGTCCATAATGAATGACGCGGCAAGTGAGACTTGACAAGAACCATAACAAAATGTGCGTTCGAAAACAACTTTACAATAGTGAATTTTCTCTATGGGGAGGCAAAATCGCAACGAAACATTGGATAGAATCGATTCAACATAAAAAAACTGCATAGGTTGATCGATGGAAGTTTCAAAAATAGATTTTTTTCCTTCGTTATTGACAAAATCTTTGTCGCATCCACCCTTCCGCAGGAAAAAAAGAAGAATGAGAAATAAAAATCACTGGCAGTCATTGAGACCTGTACTTATGTACATGTACCTAGTAGACCTAATCAATCAGTACTACATATTTTTCAGCATTTTATCAAGTACGTAGCTACGGTATAGCTAAGAGCAGGCATGTATGATACTGTACTGCTACTGTAAAATACATACGGAACCGAGAAGTTTGTTTACAGGGTTTGATCGAAACTTTGCTCATCTTCTTCTACGTACCGTATTTTTTGGGTGTTTATCCCCCTATTGTATATCCCCCCCTAGTGTATAACCCCCATTGGCAAAACATAAATTTTGTCCTTTGTATATCCCCCCCCTGGTGTATAACCCCCACGTACTGTAAGGTACCTGACTATACGTATGTAGCTGGTTCTATGCTAGGTAGCTATAGCTACTCCTACACTATGCTGCTTTGCCCGTAGGCTAGCTGAACATGTCTTGTACCAGAATAACCCTGTTTTAACCGCGATTATGCCCTAAAACACATACTTTTGACCTCAAAAACATGCCTCTACACACCACTCATATACATAAATTTTGTCCTATGTATATCCCCACCCATTGTATATCCCCCTAGTGTATAACCCCCCATTGGACCTCTCAATTTTTGTATACCCCCATGGGGCTATACACCCAAAAATACGGTACTTGCCAAAAAACTCGTTCTGAAGAAAAGCGTTTGTATCGTACAACATCCAATTGGAAACGCTCATCTGCAAAACTGCCAGTGAATGTTGAAGATCGATGTGACGCATATTGGCAACAGAACATTAGCAAGCTCATGCATTTTATGCGCGAGAGCACGCATAAGCAAAAGTGTCTCATGGATTTTATGCGCGGGAGCACGCATAAGCAAAAGTGTCACATTTTGTAGTTTTGACTGTAGAGGAAGTAGTGTAGAACACTGTAGGAGACTGGGGTTGTCGTGGCGCAGTGGAATTGTAAGGGGTACGAAACTGCGTTTACTTTGCCGTTTTTATTGTTAGCTGCTTGGCTTAAAAGCCCACTGTCCATTTACCAATACGAAATTCGACATCAATTAAATTTGCTTGCACGTCAACAGTACCTATGTATGTACATATGTATACATACCTAGTTTAGGGACTAGAAGAATTTAAAGGGGATCCACGCGGCGAAATCCAACAGGTAAGGCTGCTGTGCTGACTGCTGGGGTGATAGAGCAAGTTATAAGATTTCATTTTGATGTATTATTGTATGTTCGAAAATCGCTGGTTTCGCTGTTACAAACTGTTGAAGTTTCTGTTTTGTACAGGTCCAGTTCAGGGGACAAAAAATCGCTCTTTTTGAGCCATAATTCGGCCAATATTTCACATCTTTCCATAATTTTTCACCATCGTGTGGGTTTTACCTTCTATTATCTTTCTCCGCTCTAAAAAACTGTGTTGCTAGTCAAAAATTTTGAGATTCCTCACTCGTGTGTACTACCCAATAAATTCGAAGAATTTTATTTATAACGTCACCAATTCTCGCTAAAAATGTAAAACAAGGTACCATAAGATAGGTCAGCGGAAAACCCACCCGGAAATGCGAAGATCACATTACTACAGTACCTGCCGTCCCGCCAGAGATACAGGCCAAAAACCTCGAAAATCGGCCCCTGAACGGGACTGTACAAAACAGAAATTTCAACAGCTTTAGCAGCGCATGCAACCAGCGATTTTCGAACATCACCCCCAGCAAAGCAGCCTTATGTCTGTTGGATTTGGCCGCGTGGATCCCCTTTTAGTGTAAAAATATATCAACGTATTGTAGGCTACTACTGGTATATAAAGTTGGAACAATCAAAGTTCTTCCTTTCCTCTTGGGGCAAGTTCTGATAAATTACAGATGGCAGGTGTTGGTAATAAGTCAAGTTGAGCCTCTTCTTTCCATACGATCCATGGGTCCTTTCCTCCAGCATTTCAGCCAAACAGTAGAAAAGCGCAGGCTGAAAACTGAGGTAAAGCTTATGAGCAATCAGCTGTGGAGCTGACAACATATCGACCAAATCTCCAATGCCAAAGCAGCAGGAACCACTGATCCACTGTCCCTGACAAGTGTTCAACTTTGTATCAGGCCAAACGTGATAGCGTGAGATCCAGGGCTTGAGTTTGCCGTGCCTTTTCTTTTCCAGGCTGCGAATGCACTCAGAACCAGGAAACGAACCTGGTGCACCTAGCTCTGGATTGTAAATTAACGTCGCCCAATACTGTTCATCTGGAATGATTGTTCTACTAGACCATTGCAACAAGGCTTGAGCTTTCTCAGATTGAAGCATGAAGCGAACAAAATTCCTGGTCAAAGAAGCAGCAAAGCTGCCCTTGAAGATTGGAATCGATAGTGAAACCGTTTTCTCCCATCGGTCTTTTTGACCCCATTTCAGTTCTGAGTCATTACTACCGTTGAGAATCTGGAAAATTTGCACCATCTCCCTGTTGCTCTTCAGTGGAAAATCGTGTCCACTCACTATTTGCACATAACGCCATCGCACTGGAGAGTTCTGTAGCACGTCCATGCAGTTCACTGCAGACTGTAGCACGCTGAAGGTTCCCCACGACACCTTTTCGTTTCTCCTTGGCAGAAGAATGTTGTTTGGAAAGCAGATGGCCAGCTTTTGCACAATCTGCTTCAGTTTTCCAGATGCTTTCGAATCCAAGTGAATGCAATAGATGTTTTGAGGCCAGAACATCAAGCTTAGGAGGCGCAAAAACTGCTCTGCGTCATTGAAAATGAGCACGGCAAAGGCCAGAGGAAAGTTGGATTCATCCACTGTCAGTGGCTTGGTTGGAAAGTGGAATTCAGCTGGGGCTGGGGCCTTCATGCAGTGTGAGACAACATCGCTGTACAGCCGTTCCTCACTCCACTGCGTGTTTGGTTGCCATTTTTTTGCAGATTCAGTGGCTTCTTTGTCACTTTGAAAAATCTTTTGACAATCCAAGCCTTGTTTCATATTGCTCGCATGAATAGCTCCATTTCCACTGCCTTGCCTTGTAGCGGTTGTAGCACCTTTGCTCAAAGTTGCTTCCACTGTAGGTGTAGTGGTAGCCCCAGCACCAGTAGGAACATTTGCCTGGTGTGTGTTTGTGGCAGACATCATTGTAGCTGTACGGCCATCAGCTTTATTTACTGCAGATTTCATTGATGTCGAATCTGGTATGGTTGACGACAATACTTTTCCAGCTGTTGTAGCTGTGTTTGATGTAATAGTTGTTGCCATTGGAGCTCTGGTAAAATGTGCCTCTGTAGCTGTAGTGTTTCTGTTTGATGGAGTCGTGCCCTTAGTAGCTGTTGGACTAGATGGTGTGGTCCAATTCATTGTGAAGGGAAAAACTTTCTGTGCCTGATAAGTGTTGTTCAGCATTGCCATGAACAACAAGATGGAAGCAAAGGCACACAACGCGAAGAGAGGAAAATACCTCATCGGTCGTCGATTATGAAGAATTTACAGTTTGTTATCTGTTTTTGGTTCCTTGTCAGGGTCAGCCTTATATAAAATGTAGGTTGATAGTTCATATAACCACGAAGTAATAGTCTTAACTGTAATGATTCGCCCTGTACACACTAAATGAACCACATATTGCATGACCATGCCAACAAATTTTTGATTTAGCGAATGGGAACAATTAGAGGGTATCAATGAGCAATATTCACATTTAGGCCAGATTATCTCTTGCTGATGCAAGAAAAATGCAGCCAAACAGGGAAATTGATGTGTATTCAGTTTGGCCAAACTCGTTTTCGAGGTGGTTTGCAGGAATCGCGCTAGCTCCCGAACGGTAGGGCATACAGAAGTGGCGAACACATCAAAATATAGCTCTTGAATTGCGCTTTCATATGAGCTACAGGGTGTCTCACGTAGACCTACCTAATGATACAGCCTTATAACTTCCGTAATACAGTAGATATCAAGCTGAAATTTTGTCCCCGGAAACCCAAGAATATACCATTTCTTGTGGCAAAATTTGAGCCAGTAGGTCAACTAGGGATGAAATTACAGGCTTGCAAAGTTGAGACCACGTTTTTCAACATTTTGAAATCAGTGGTGCCGGTATTGACCTCGACAGCTCTTTGAAGGCTGTTATGGGCTGTAAATCGCCTGTAGTTTTAAATTCGTTGTGTTTTGGACTGTGCTAACGTCAAGTCATTGTCGTTCCGCAATATTACCACGTTGGATGAGCTGCTTGACCATGCTCAGCAGAAGATTGCAGTCCCAAAACCACGCTCAGTGCGGAAAATGCGAAAAACAGGGTCCAACATTTCAAAGCACGTAATTTCATCCCTAGTTGACCTATCTGGATAAAATTTTGCCACAACAAATGGTATATTCTTGGCTTTCTGGGGATAAAATTTCAGCTTGATATCTACTGTAATACGGAAGTTATAAGGCCGGATCGTTAGGTAGGTCTACGTGAGACACCCTGTAGATCCCATCTTTTTCTGCCACATAAAACGGGAGTTACGTATGGTCAATTGAAAGTTGTGGAAATATAGGTTCACCCTGTACATACAGTAGGCCTAATCAGTAGGTTTATTTCTTAGCATTTTATAAAGTAGCCATAGGCCTACCTAAGAGCAGGCATGAAAGATACTGTTCATTATCAAGAAAGAAAAAAGCTACCGTATTTTTGGGTGTATAGCCCCATGGGGGTATACAAAAATTGAGAGGTCCAATGGGGGGTTATACACTAGGGGGGATGTACAATGGGTGGGGATATACATAGGACAAAATTTATGTTTTTGAGAGGTGTGTAGAGGCATGTTTTTGAGGTCAAAAGTATGTGTTTTAGGGCATAATCGCGGTTAAAACAGGGTTATTCTAGTACAAGACATGCTCAGCTAAGCCTACAGGCATAGCAGCATGGTGTAGGAGTAGCTAGCTAGCATAGGACCAGTTACATAGGTAGGTCAGGTACCTTACAGTACATGGGGGGTGATACACCAGGGGGATATACAAAGGACAAATTTATGTTTTGCCAATGGGGGGTTATACACTAGGGGGGATATACAATAGGGGGATATACACCCAAAAATACGGTATTCGGGGACAGCTATACTTTTCTACGGGAATTTGCAAAGCGGGAGCCGTTAGCTTTGAGAAAATAAAGAAATTACTGCGAAATCAACTGCTTTCACGCCAACGTATTGAAGCTTTCGAAGTGGGGCAGAATGCGTGTCCTCTGTAGTCGGATGTGTCGAAATATCCTTTCGGCGTTGATTACGTCTGATCAACATTGTGTTGGCGTGAAAGCACTTTGATTTCGCAATTAATTTATTTTTCTTTCTCTTTTCTTTTTCTCAAATCTAACGGCTCTCGCTTTGCTAATTCTCATGGTGAGCACGCATAAGCAAAAGTGGCACGTATAGTTTGACTGTAGGTTGGAAGTAGTATAGAACACTGCAGGAGACTTGGGGTCCGAAACTGCGTTTACTTTGCTGTTTGTGTTTACTGACTTTTCTACCGCAGGTAATGACAAATAACTATCTAGACACGCAAAGGTAACAAAAAGCCAAACAAGCACAACATGCATTCATCGATAAACATCGCATGTAGCACTGAAAACATGGCCATCTGTGACACATATGTAGGGTACAAAGTAGCGACAGCGAGGCTCTGTTTGTCTTGTCATATCACCTTGCTAGCTGGTTGGCTTAAAAAGCTGCACCAATGCCCACTGTCCATTTACCATCCAATCCTTATCCTCCTTTTCTACAGCTTCCGCCTGCCCCTCCTGTAGCCCAGTGGTTACGTCAGCTTTGAGCGTACGCAGAGCTACGAGCGGGGCGGGTTCGAATCCCCGCAGAGCACGACTGAAGGGAGTTATGGAAGGCCAATTGAGGTCACCAACCAGTTTGCGGTAGTTCAAGTCGCCTTTGAAAATGAGCAGGTGAGAACTGGAGAGAGTGGAATGGAGGGATGGGTCCAACTCTTGCATGCGGTCTGAAAATACCGAGAAATAAAAATTGGAAACTCCGAACTTTGTAACTCAAAACTGAAGGCACAATCGCAAAAAGTTTACACTTGAAGATTTACTGCAATAGTAATCATACACAGGCCTACGTATATACGTACGTAGATACTAGATACATACATATATACATACATACATACATACATACATACATACATACATACATACATACATACATACATACATACATACATACATACATGCGTACGTACGTACCTACGTACTGTACGTACCTACATACATACGTACGTACATACATACATACGTACGTACGTACATACATACATACGTACATACGTACATACATACATACGTACATACATACATACATACATACATACATACATACATACATACATACATACATACATACATACATACATACATACATACATACAATACATACCATAGCTGTAGCACGTGGTCCAAAACGGTGATATTTTGAGCAGGAAGTCGCCGTTTTCCACCCTTTTCTGCAGCTGATGTCCCAACTGTTTCAACGACGCATGATCGCTTCCCCTGAGCATTTCCAGCGTCCATGAGAAGTCCGCACCCGTAGCATCAGACACGAACCACGGCATCGCCTTCAAGTGAAGGTGCAGCTGCGTGGACGCACCGATGGCACAGAGGTATTCGGCTAGGCACAGGTCGCAGAACAGTTCCAATCCCGCGTTGTCCAGGATCAAATCTACCCGGTTTTTGCCAGTAGGGTAGGTAATATGTGGTAAACCCGGCCACCTAAAGTTGTTTCAGGGCTGCATATCACTACCGATTGAGACAAATGTGACATCGATCGATGCCTTTAACTCACCACCACCTCTTCAAATGAGCTACTTGGGTCCTGCTGTTAAAGTGCAAGCGGAGCTCAGGTGGCAGGGTTAGCACATGGCCGGGTTTACCCCACAGTACCCTACTAGTTGAGGCGACGACTTCTGGCAAAAGATGCTGAACGATTTCTGCTGTATCGTTGACAAGAATGTTGCGCTCCAAGTCCCGTAGTTGGTGTAAGGGGTTATGGTCGGAATGATCTTGATGTACACCGGCAGATATGGACAGATCACACTTGTTTCCCCACAAGCAAACCTTCAAAAAACGTCTTCACACGTTTTTTGCACATTTCACACAAAAACGTAGGCTAAATGTTTTGAAAATTTAGGCTAGCGATAGATGGATATTACAAGAAGGTGCCACTGAATAGGGGGTTACCTATACAAGAAGGGGTTTTACTAGAACGGGGTTATACACGAAGGTGTACAGTACCTGGAGCAAGTCGAACAAAGTGTCTCGTTTTTCTTCCAATGTCATGGTGCTTGCCCGATGGAGCACAGGCAATAGAAACTCAGCAATGCGCTTCATAGTTGGTAGAGTGCTGATAAAAGCTTGCTCCTTGAGGAAACGAAAAGGATCCCAATCTTGCATGAATCGACTACAAAAAATGAAAAGGTTCAACAATTTACCAAGTGACCGTATCCCCAACAGGTTCTCGGTCACTTCGTTGCGGTTTTTTTCGTTGCGGACATTTCGTTGCGGACCTTTCGTTGCCGCGGTCACTTCGTTGCGAGAACTTTCGTTGCGGTCACTTCGTTGCGGTTTTTTTCGTTGCGGACATTTCGTTGCGGCCGTCCTCTGGTCATTTCGTTGCGAGAACTTTCGTTGCGGGTATTTTCGTTGCGGGTCATTTCGTTGCCGGTCTAGATTTGGTCATTTGGTAGTGAGTACTTTCGTTGCCGTTCATTTCGTTGCGAGATTTACCTAAGCCTAAGCCTAAGCCTAGCCTGCAACGAAGTGAATGGCAACGAAAGTACTCACTACCAACTGACCAAATCAAGACCGGCAACGAAATGGCCGGCAACGAAATGACCGGCAACGAAAGTTCTCGCAACGAAATGACCAGAGGATGGCCGCAACGAAATGTCCGCAACGAAAAAACCGCAACGAAGTGACCGCAACGAAAGTTCTCGCAACGAAGTGATCACCGCCGCAACGAAATGACCGCAACGAAGTGACCGGCTACCAAGTGACCGTATCCCCAACAATTCATCGGCCTCAGAAAAACATAATAATTATTTCAATCATAGCACTACGGTGTGTTGTATTGCTACCTTGTTTCAAATACGTTCACTATCCTTCGGTACAAGTAACATTCGACAAACAGCCAAGGACTTTTGAACCAGGAAGGACTACAGTCATCTGGCATCTGGAAAATATTTGCAGAGTGAAATTTTACAATAAAAGTACAGTATTGACCAGTTGCGCTAAAATTTCTGGCTTGGTCGCGAGCTGGACCGTTCGAACGTACTAGGTAACTGATTTTCAGTGAAAACAGAAGGTTCAGTTGAGCTCGCGACCGCACAGAATTTTCAGCGCAACCGGTGAATATTTACAATAATTTTATTTTCCAAGTGCAGGCAGCACATTTAACCCCTCCTCTATTGGCATGTCGCCGCGACCAAAATGCGACCTAGTGCGACAATCGCATTTTGGTCGCATTTTTTCAAACAATTTTTCCAAAAATGCTACCAGTAACCTACGATGGCGTTTTGGACACTTTGTCAATTTTGTCGACGGGGATCGCATTTTGGTCGCGGCGACCTGCGAAATAAAGGAGGGGTTAAACCCAACTACTCTACTAGGCGAGAGCACGAAAAACTTCCAGTGCAACAGCGCGTACCATTTTTTGCTGTTCTGCAAACGCCTGACGCCACAATTCTGCGTCTGCTTTCTCAGTTTTCAGTTCCAAAATTGGCTTATCAGTTTGCAGCCTGTATTTCAGCTCTGACAATGCTCCAACTATTCTCTTCACATCTTCCCATCCTTCCTGGAACATGAAATTGCTTTGCTTTTCCCCTATGTTGTTCATACGTAGGGTTTAGGGTGGAGAAATAAAAAAGTACATTTGCAAAAAATCAGTAATCTACAAACCTCGCCATGTCTGGCGTGCATGTCGTGTTTCTGCCGGTGCACTGTATCCACAACCTTCGTCAATATCACCGGAATACGATCTCTCACAGTGAGAAAGGCGAAGGAACTGAAAAAAAATCAATACTGATATGAGTTGGCATGCTAAAACTGAGCATTATCACATACGTCCGTAAATTTTTTTATTGAATTGTTACGTAAAAGCAGAATAAATTTGGGTACTGTGGGATAAACCCGTTGCCACCAACTATGCACGTACTATAGTGCTGAAGGCTGTTTAATCTGCGTTAGCGGTTGGCCAGGTTATCAATAAAACCGGTCCGGGATTACCCCATGATACCCTACTTTTTGAATGAGGCCGACAACGCTGAAGGTTCCGGAATCGACATGGTTTCAAAATAATTTTCCCATTTATCTCAAAAGATTATATCAATGCTCTTTTTTTGCCGTGGTAATTCAAAAACAAACTTTCCATTCCAATCACAATCAAATCAATCTGCGTGTGTTCAGTTCACTGCGTTCAGACGGCAAGTAGCCAAGTCGTCACGTTGCATTATTGTGTTCAAAATCGTTGTCAAACTTAGCAAATCGGCATAATGTTGCACCAACCGTGACACCATTATCGCAGGCAAAGGCACATTATTTCCTATGAAAAACCTCTCCATTCACATTTTCGAAAGTTTCAAACTTTCTGAACGTTTCGGGATAAGATGGCGATGGGTGAGCATCACCATGGCCCAGCAGGCGTTGATGTTTCCTCAGCTTTTCCAATAGATATTGTTTGGCTTGCAATAGTTCTTGATGTAGTTGTTGAAGTTGATGGCTATCTTCTGCGTGTGATGGCCCATTATTGTGTACTTGCTCTGCTGTAGATACTGTAACTACTGGTCGTTGTTGTTGACCCTGATTGTTGAAGTTGTTGCCATTCAGTTGATGGTTGTGATTGTGCCCGTTTGTGGCAGTGTTGCCATTTTGGTTGTGGTGATGGAGATGGAGATTATTGCCGTTGCCATTGGCTTGATTGCGACGGTGATTTTCATGGTTGTTGTGATCGTCATGATGATGATTATGGTCGCCCTCCATCTTGTCCAACATCTGGAACATTTCTTGGAAAAGTTCCAGCACTTCTTGCATCGGTTCCAGCTGCCCATTGGTCACATTCACCTCACCCAACCAATCAGTTGTGGAGAAATTCTGTTGCCCAGTTGCCTCAGGCGGATAGTACGGGTAGTAGCATGGCAGCGACGGCTGACACACAGGGTCTGGACATTGGCCACCAAAGTAATCTTGAAACGATGGGCAAACCAGAGGACATTGAGGTGCAGGTGGACATAGGCAAGCGGTTGGAGGAGGCAGAGGTGGTGGGCAGATGGGAAGAGGCGGAGGAGGTGGGCAGAAAAGAGTTGGACAATAGAAATCAAGATCCGTCTTTTGGGATGGACATTCCTCGCATTCTTTGACCTCTGGACACTCCTTTTCCCGCTCTGGGCAGTCAGTCGCTGCTGGACAGGTGACCTGTTCTGGGCATTCTTCCTGTGGTGGACAAGTGGCAGTCTCAGTGGTCGGGCACTCTTTTTCCGTAGTTTCGGGACAATCTGTCGTTGGTTCTTGAGTTGTAGTGGGGCACTCTTTCACCTCTGGACAGCTGGGACATTCGGGACAGTCCGGCTTCTCAGGTTCTGGACATTTTGGCACTGCTTCGATGGGTGGACACTGCACTGGAGGTCCGAATGGAGTGCTGGGAGCGGCACAAATGGGACATTCAGGCCGTACAATGATGGTCTTTGGAACTTCAACAATCACCCGTCGAGTGTGCACAACCGGATTCATTATTGGAACCGGAACCGGAACTGGTTTAGGGACTTCTACCGGCACTCCGTGAGGAACCAGAATACCTTGAGGCAGTTGAAAGAGGCCCATACCTGCTCCAAGTCCAAGGCCACCTAGACCTAGACCACCACCACCGCCATACATTCTCTTGTGCCCAAGGCCACCTCTTCCAGTGAACGGTCGGTTGCTTCCCCCAGAATGGGAAAGGCGAGCATTGTTTAACAGTAATAGCAGAGAAAAGTGCAGCAGACTTGGTGGAGTTGTCACTGCCATCCTACTACATCTACTATTTTGCTCAGATGTTTTCGCGAAGGGAGGGAGATGGACTACAGAAAATAGTATACTGTATCATTTGGTTGGACATTTGTGTAATATTTTTCATGTCTCTGGATCAAGATCGGTGTCGATTTTCCGCATGTCCACACCTCAAAGGCGTAATGAAATCGAGCCAGCGGACAGATAAGAGAAAGTTTTCTGCCACTGTGATATTCGTCATGATCACTGCCAAACTATGGCAGCATTATATTTCAGGGCATCGTTTTTGCTGTTTTATGACCTTGCAGAATGTATTCTCATTTTGTTTACTGTTTTATGATTTGTACTTTGAAATCTCATCAATGGTCTACGTATGTATGTAATGTAGTATGTATGTACGTACATAAAGTGCACTTCATACAGAATTGAGAAAAGCAAAGACAAACTTTCGCGAATCTTGAATTCAAAGTAGTGTAGCTTTGATATAGCTAAATAAAGTAAACAACAATATGCATCACCACGCTACATAAACCTGGGGAGTTTTGTTTGGTTTGAAGCAGCAGGAATCTCCTGAATAGGAGACTTTCCAAATGATACTCAACCCAATGCATTTCCACGACTTTCCACAAAGTACAAACAATCATGGCGACAAAGAAAGGTGCCAGTATGTCCAGTTGATTCACATCTGCATGCACGCCCAGATGGTCAAGCAAAGTGACAGAAGAACACGTGTCACACACAAGCACATTTTTAAACTTTATTCCTCTAAGCAGCCCATTCTGTTTACATGTTACACCTCAGCAGTTCGATTCGAACCTCTAATAGTAAGTAAAGAATAATGAAGCTCAAATGTCTTCCACCTCTCTCAACATAGCTCCCTGGCCTCAAGCACCTTATAAAGCATCTTGGCCTCCTGCAACTCCCATCAAGAAGTCCAACTCACTGCGTCAACATCATTACTGGTATCCAGAGCCAAGTCTCAAGAGAACAAGATCAATCAGTTCTTTAATTGGCAAGGTTCTCACCAGACATCAGGCGACCCAGACGATTTTGAAGATGGCCAACTTGGAATACCTGAATCTGGATGTAAATGTGGAAGGACCAGATGAAGATGATGATGTTCTGGAGGAAGAAATGACGTTAGGGTTCGATAAGAAAAGTGAAGATGGAAGTGATGATGAAGTTCAGCCTACAACAGACCTGAAAGAAGAGGCAGTGACCAATGGGCAAACTGATGATGACAAGATGGAGGAACAATTGCAGAAGGAAAAAGATGATAATGACGAAGAAGAAGAAGAAGAAGAAGAAGAAGAAGATACAAAGATGATTGCTGAAGAGAAAAATGAGCCAATAATCAATGACCAAACTGTGGAAGTAGAAAACGAGCACATAAAGGAAGAAAATGATGAAGCTGGAGCTAATCAAAAGGAAGATGACATCAAGATAATAGATGCAATCAGTGAAGTGCCAATGACCCATGGGCACAATAATGCTACTGAAGCAGTGACCAATGGGCATCCTGACCAGCCAGTCACCAATGGGCATGCTGATGAACCAGCAACCAATGGGCATGCTGATGAGCCAGCAACCAATGGGCATGTTGATGAGCCACGGACCAATGGGCATGCTGATGAGCCACAGACCAATGGGCATGCTGATGAACCAGCAACCAATGGGCATGATGATGAGCCACAGACCAATGGGCATGTTGATGAGCCACAGACCAATGGGCATGCTGATGAGCCAATGACCAATGGGCATGTTGATGAGTCAGTGACCAATAGGCGTGCTGATGAGCCAGTGAATGTTCAAGACCAACTGATCCATGATGAATCTGCTAGTCACAATGCCATGGATGATCAACCAACTAGTCCAGATGAAGCCACAAATGAATCAGATAGTATCCTCCAGTTGGATAAAGAAAGTGAAAGCACTGAGGGAAAAATTGATGAACTCAATGGGGAAGAACAAGAAGAAAAGTCCAGAACCAACAGTAATGATTCAATTCAGTTGGTCATCCAAGAGGAGCCTGAGCCACAAAATGATGACAGAGAAGCTGGGACTGTGAATCTAAATGGTCATCAATTAGATGAACTGGTCACTGTGAATGTAAAAGTGCTGGAATGCCATCTCATTCAAGGTGAAGATCATCATGAAAAGAAGAAAACCATAGGCAGTGAGTCACTAGGGCTGTCATCTCCAGACCAAGTACAAGCAGTTCAAGAAGATGGAATGCCAGAAGTCACAGTGATGACAGAACCTAATGAGCATGGTGAACTGGAAGAAGAACAAATACAGAGCAATCCACCTGAACCTGGGGAAGAAGAAACACCAATGATTGAGTTGCAAAATGATGAATCCAGTGATCAAGCAAGTAGTACAACGCCAACTGACCTCAACAATGAGTTAACGGAGCCAACTGCCATCGCTGAGCAACAATCACCCAAACATAAACTATCATCTGTCGCATCACTGGAGGCGTTTGAACTGCTTGAAGCTGAGGCAGATCTAACTGACCCAGAAATGCAGGAGATGCTGGCCAACTTGGAGCCACCATCCATCACACCACAGCCTGCTATGGAAGAGGACGAAGGAGAAGAGACCGAGAAAGAAAGCCTGGGGAGCATCAGCTTGACACTGAAGCCCAGTGAATCACCTAATCAGGAGATGGAGATGGCTCAGGCAGATGAGAAGCCAGCTGCCAGTGGAGGCGATGTCACAACTGATGAAAAGGAACACCTCATTCATATGGAAACCAGCAGTAGAGGTACATATGTATATGTACGCACTTGACTTGGATGAGATTACATGGGAAATGATGATGGAACACACATGTGAGATGAGTGAAAATGTACATAGAGCACATTGAATGTACCCTACACACACTTTTTTGTTGAAGATGCCAATAAAGATGAACGTCAACATGCCACTGAACATCATCATTTGGAGGAAGCAGAGCAGCTTGAGTTGGGTCAACTCCACAGAACTACTCCATCGCCCAGGAGACACCTCATTGCGGAACATGGTAATGAGACATTGGCTGACCAAATTAGGCAATTGAAGAGGACTTTTCAAGCCATGGACATTTCCATAGACACACTGCAAGCCATTATAGACGATCTGGCTGATGGACTAAGAAGGCCAGTGAAAGTGATCATTCCAGAACCTGAGCCGATGTTAGGTATGATTCATTCAATGAAAGTCAACCCCACCCTTTCACACTGGCATAATGTAAGAACGCGTTTTCCAGCAACTACTGAATCAAACCAAACTGACCAAAACCTACTGGTCAGAGTGATGCATGAACCTTCAAGAATGGACCAACAATCCATCACTACTGCAACTCCAAAAAGTTTGGCAGGTATGGTACTTGGCCTCCTGTATGAATGCAATTGACAACAAAATTCTGAGATTTACCATATGCATGACAGGTGAGCTGAATGAAGCAACTGCAACCAACACCACCTCCAGTGCTTCGTATGGTGACAAAACTGATGAATCAAGTCATCAGATTCCACCGCGATCATATGTCAATGGTGATGCACCGCAAACATCAAAGAGAACAGCTGAGATAGCTGCAGAAGAAGAGGTCTATCTAACATATGAACACTGCACACTGATGAGCTCTACAATTATTTGTTTCTATACATAGGTATACTGAACTACCAACACGTTTCCCTTCCTTCAGAGTTTCACTGATGAATTTATTCTGGAGTTTATCAAAGCAGTGGAAGCAGTGAATGAGTTGTGTCGCAAGGCAACTGGAAATCCAGTGAGCAGAGAAATCCTGCGACAACTCCTGCGCACAATCCAGTTCATGCCGCATATGGTGGACAAGAGTCCTGACATTGACTATCGACTGAGGGCATGCCAAGTTCTCAAAGCTTGCGCATACACTGTGGTCAAGGTGCACGTGTTCCAAGTGGTGGCAGACTTTGGCATCAAGGAAGCCCAGAACCAGATCAGGGACATCTTCAAGGCTACAGCCGCAGATATGCTGGTATGAAACGCCTATAAGACATTCCAGTAATTCAAGAATCAAATGAAACTATTGCAGATTGCTGGAGACATGTCTGAGCAAGCAGAATCTTTGATCTCTGACACTGACCTGAAACCATCGCCGGAACAAGGTGAACACCTAGCGGAGAGTCTACTGGTCACAATGGGCTGGTTGCGGCGCATCTTCCAGCGCGTGACAACCTATGGAGACATCGATGAGCTTCAGTTGGCCCTGGAAACGGCAGAAAAACGCAACTGGGTCATGTCAGGCCTGACCGCTGGAGCAGCCATGGGGCTGGCTGGAGCCACGAAGAAGCCTGCGCTTTTGGCGCTGGGTTTGGGGACCACCTACTTTGTATGGAGCAATCACAAGATCAATGAGCTGCAGCGCGACTTAAAGCATCTGCAGCTGCTGTACGGTCAGCTGAAGGACACTGAGCACATCACCACTGCGCGCCAATACATTCACAAGCATGTGGTGGATGACCTTCAAAGTCTCAGCAAGATTATGGCTGTATTTTGACTACATTTCATTTATTATGTACATAGCATACTCTATGTACCTACGATATGTACGTATGCACATACCGTACGTACATGACTGCATCGTGAACTGATTTTCTTAGTTTATTATGTGCTTGTTTTGTTCTAGTTCTAGTTTGTTCTAGTCATTCCCTCGCTGTTGTATTTTACTAGGTAATGTTACAACATAACAATGCGCATCCATAGGCTGAATCAGTGTCCTCATTGCACATTACAACCTCTAGATCGTCAGAACAAAATACCTTTCTAATGGCCACTTGAAACCACGGTTTTCTCGCTTCTCCAACTAAGAGAACCCGATCAATTCCATGCTTCAGCATGCAGTCAATCGAAATGAAGTCGCGTAGATTCTTCGCAATTCCCTCCACCAGTCCCATCAAAATCTTACCCAGTTCTTTCACGTTTGCTGGAGAAATGTTGAAGACACTGCCAAGGTTCTGGGGCGAATGTCTTTCTCCATAGATTGTTGGATGTATGGAAAGTTGAGGAGAACCAGCCATCTGTTCAGCCGGAGTGCAGGACGTGGATTCTTGCAGCAGCAACTCCAGTATTCTTTCCCAGATTCGATCCTGTCCAATGGTTGCATCTGCTCCTGATAACTGAGCCATCCAGCCATGTAGAATTTGTGCAAACTCGGAAAGCACATTGCCGCCATTCAGAGAGGCCCCAACTGTCACAAAACTGCCGTCAAAGTATGGAAAATACTGCACTTTCCTTGGCATAGAACTTCCATCTGGAGGTTTGACATCAGGCGGTAGGAGAAAGCAGATTTGGGCCGATGTGCCAATAGCTATCACTGAAGCAAGTAATGTACTGTACGTGCGTACGCATTCAAGTTGCAACACACATATACATACGTACACGCATGTACCGCATGTTTTGGGTGAAATGAGGGGGAAAATTCCAGCTTGAAAATCGCCAATTGCTGCCATCACACTTGTTCCCATCGGAATCCCAAACCATGATGAACTCTGGAGCTTTCCAGCTACCCTACCTGGCTCAACAACAGTGGGAAGAATATCGGTTGGGAACCCCATGGATCCATGGCTAAAAGAGCAAACAACAGCCTTCTATGTACATATAGCCGTCAAAATACGCAAGCAACAGCTACATAAATGCTGGATGCTGGGTTGATTACATTACATAAAACGTACATGTCATTATTCCAGCTCTTTGACACAGTATCGAAGTATCCAAAGCTAGCTGCCATTTGACTGCTTGTAATGGGATGTGCCAGTCCACACAGAAGGGCGACCAACAGGTCTGCGATGGTACCACAACAGTCATAATGTGAGTTCAGCTGGTCATGCTTCAGCAAGTGAAGCAATGTGACGCAGCCGTACCCTGAATGAATGCTGAGGTGAGATCTGGAATATCATTTTGCTAGATTGACAAACCAGGTTGGCAAATCGTGTAATAAATCTTTCAATAATGAGGCCTGAAAATAGGTATGGTAAACCTGGGCGGTGGCAATGTGCCAATGAATTCCTCATCAGCCCGTTGGTCCATCCACGTGATCAAGCTGGATGCGCATTGCTCATCATCGAACGCCTCTCTCACGTGCCCACCATTCATCCCATTCATCGTAGATTCCCATGCCTTATGAGCCATCTCAGCATTCCAACGCACAACACCGTGCATCTGGCTTGACACCCCGATGCAGTTGACTTTTTCCAGCTGCACAGACGCATCATTCGACACTTTTTGCATGCACGAGGTGACGGTACAAAGAAGTTGCCCCAAGTGTTGCTCATGATGACCTGGTTTCAGTCCTGTTGTGATGGTGGCGTGATGAGGCTTGGTCACATGAATCACTGGAGACCTGGCATAGCAAACAGGCGCTCCTTGATTTCGTACAGTACGTAGCTCAAACTTACTTACGTAGTAATGAAAATGCATGCGATAAACAATACCTGATGAGTTCATCCAGTAGGATAATCTTTACGCTGGTTGTACCAATATCAATGCCCAATGTACAACGATTATCTTGCTCCATTTCATTGATTTACTGAAACAATTTGCAAATATAGTGCTTTGTGAGTGAGGTCTGAGGTATAGTACGTAACGTACCATACTGTGCTACTGGATAAGCGCTGCTTCTACCGCCTGAATCATTTCAAAATAACGTCATGACTGATTGGTAAGAAAAATCTTGCGGGAATTTGAAAATTAGTACGAGGTGGCGCCTTTCTGGTGACAAATATTCACAAAGGGCACTGGGTTGTTTACAGAGCTGGGAAGGTAGCGTTGTGTGCATGTGGTATGTGCACTACATACGACGTACCTACAGTTGTTGTCTGTCTGTGTCTATTGTTGTTTCAGATTTTACGAGGCCGCTACAAGCATTATACGGGTTATGTTATGTAACAGGACGTGTTGATTGTTAGTCAGCTTATCTTGTCATTTGGATGAGAAAGGGTGCCGCATTCTTTCGGTGCTCATTTGTTGTTGTACAGTTTCGTATTGTACAGCATTGAACAAAGCAACTTGACAGCAGAGTATACATTTGTACGTATGTACGTACGTACATTTGTTGTGATATAAAAGTATAAAACACAGCCCTCCTGTCCATCCATCCAGTCATTATTGCAAAACAACACTGACCTGGCTTCCAGTGCCCAGTTGCCATCACTTCCAACATGGAAAGCCTGACAACCGTTGCCATCTTGACGTTGACGCTATCGGTTCTAGCGATGGCAATCACTGGCACAGATGCCGCCAGCAGGAAGCAGCAAGATCTGATCAAGAATATGCCTGGTCTTTCGTTTCAAATGAATGAGAAGAAATACTCGGGTTACCTGAACGCTGGGCATGGTCACATGCTGCATTACTTGTGAGCAAGTTGTGTGAGGCGTTTCAATACACGTGCAGCGCAGTGCGCGACACGTGTACGGTAGGAACCTGCTTGGCGCGTGATCGCGCGCGCATCTGCGTGACTCGCGCGGGGAGATTGAGGAGAAATGAAATGTCCATCCACTTCATCGAGACCGACTCAAGTTGTTCCCACGAAATCGCGTGGAAATTGAAATTTAAATCGCGCCGATTTCTACTCTGCACGTGTCACACACTGTCTGTACATAGTACTACTGTAACTGTACACTGTACATATGAGTCCGTCAAAAAAGTTTCGTTGTTTTCAGTTTGGTCGAATCACAGGGCAATCCTTCAAAAGACCCGTTGGTCGTCTGGCTAAACGGCGGCCCAGGGTGCAGTTCGTTGATCGGACTTTTCGGAGAGAATGGGCCATTTCGACTGACCAAAAATGGCCAATCAATAATGGAGAATGTTTTCTCCTGGAACAAGGTGACTTCAGTTTCCACTCTGGGCCTCTCAGTAGGAAAAATTGGAAAAGTACGTAGGCTATGTCTAGATTTTTCATCCATTTTCAGATGGCAAATGTGCTTTACCTGGAGGCACCGGTTGGAGTTGGGTTTTCATATTCAACAAGTGGAACTCCAACATACAATGATGACAATGTAGGCCAACGCCTTTGATACTTGCTCCACAGAGTAATAATACTTAAAATAAATCGAATCTTGTTCTGCTATCTGCTGTTCATAGACCGCCAGAGACAACTTTAACGCGCTTATGGACTTCATCAACAATGCGCATCCCGAGTACAAAAACAGAGCCCTCTTCGTCACTGGAGAGAGTTACGGTGGGGTCTATGTGCCAACTCTGTCCAAGCTCATCGTACAAGCAATGAATAACGGCAGTTTTCCAGCGAATATGATGGTAAGACAAGAAGAACGCAGTATGTACAGTATGTACCGTACATAGCCGTGCTTGCTTTGCTTGAAATGTGGAATAATGCACCCCCGTACAACAGACATCGGCACGGTTTCCAGGGGTGGGGGTCTGTCAGTGGTGTTATGTTGGAGCAGCAAAAGTGGGGGCTGCCGCATACCCCCAGAAAATATTTTTTATCCAGCATACCCCAAAAATAGTCTGTAACATGCCTAAAAAACACCAGCATACCCCCAAATTTCCTGTGAGTCTGATGATCTTTTCGCCGGCCTCATGGTTCCATGGTTCGCTCACTCCCGTGTAGAGAAGCTTTCGCTTCGCTCTTGTATGTCCTACATAGCTTTACTACGTAGTATGTTGAAGCTAATGTGGGGGCTATGTTTGGGGTTACCGTATTTTTGGGTGTATATCCCCCCATTGTATATCCCCCCTAGTGTATAACCCCCCATTGGCAAAACATAAATTTTGCCCAGTGTATATCCCCCCCTGGTGTATAACCCCCCATGTACTGGAAGGTACCTAGCCTACCTATGTAAGCTGGTAATAAGCTAGCTATAGCTACTCCTACACCAAGCTACTATGCCTATAAGCTTAGCTGAGCATGTCTTGTACTAGAATAACCCTGTTTTGACCGCGATTATGCCCTAAAACACATGCTTTTGACGTCAAAAACATGCATCTACACACCTCTCAAAAACACAAATTTTACACAGTGTATATCCCCCATTGTATATCCCCCCCCAGTGTATAACCCCCCATCAGACCTCTCGATTTATGGGGCTATACACCCAAAAATACGGTATGTGAGCAGAAAATCATAGACTGTGGGTACGAGTGGGCGCTGACTTTATGTGTTTTATTACTTAATTTTTAGTACATGTACAGTACTTTTAGCGTCAATACAGTAGTGGACCTTCGTAAAGCCAGTATGTACAGTCAGTATGCAACCTACGTAGGTAAATTTCTGTCGACGATATCTTGACGGTCTTTCCTGTGAGTCTGATCTTTTCGCCGGCCTCATGGTTCCATGGTTCGCTCACTCCCGTGTAGAGAAGCTTTCGCTTCGCTCTTGTATGTCCTACATAGCTTTACTACGTAGTACAGAGTGTCTCATAATAAACCGTCCACCTTTCCGTGCATGTAACTCTGCAACCACATCTTAGATTTTCATGCGGTTTTTTGTATTTTGTAGCCAATGCTTTAACAAGTAAGTGTACAAAATTTCAACTATGTGGTCCTCATACTTCGGAGACTACGACGGTTTGAATCTCGAAGCTCAAAATCGACGTTTTCCTTTACTATGGAGAAAATATCGGTTTTAGTTTTTCAAGATACCCTGTTTCATGCGTTTGCTATGCTGGCACTGGGGATAATGCGTGAGATACACATTTTCTAGCATTTTGGGACATCTTTCTTCATTACGAGGCTAATTTTATTATGAATCACGCACAGAATTACCCCTAATTCGGCGCTACCAGTTCGAAAAACCTTGTTTTTGACCGCTGGAGGAAAAAGGTGTTTGAGCAGCTTCCACTGGGCCTAGGAAGCTAAAATTTTGTACACATCTCAGTTGAAGCCTTGCCTACAAAATACAAAAAACCGCATTAAAATCTTTGGTGTGGTTCCAGAGTTACATGCACGGGAAAGTGGACGGTTTATTATGAGACACCCTGTATGTACGTACGTACAGGGAGGGACCTATCCTTGGTATAGGTAGGTACATCTCATTGAATATGCTCTTTCCTTATGCCCCGAAGCACTTTCGTCATACTGACGGCAGCTGGTTCGGCAGATTGAGTCGCCATCGTCAAATTAGTCGGATCAAGTTCCTCCAGATCGATCAACTGCAGCGACACTGCAGCAGCAGCACTCGAATTGTCCCCAGCAGCAGGTTCGCCGTTAAACGAGTTGCTCGTGCTGCCATTCGCCGGTACAACCTTATTGCGACGGATAAACAGCTTGGCCTCCTTCAAGATGTCGGCTCTTTCGGCGTGTTTCAGCCGTTTTCTCGCTCGCAAAGGAGCCAGAAACAGGGAGAGGAAGAACAGGGACCACATCACGTGCGTGCAGACGGCAGCGGCGAACCCGTGCCGATGTCGAAGCAACACGTGCGTGATGTACAGCAGGGTTCCCAGGCAACTGCTGAGGGTGAAGAGCGAGATGCAGGGCAGAAAGACGGCGGAAACTTCCGTGGATTGTCGAATGTCCATGCCCAGCTTAAAGGCAAGGGGTCCCCTAACACCGACTTTCGAATTTTGAGTTCAAAACCAATTTTATCATAAACTATATTTTTAACCGAGTCTTTTAAAAAAACCGCTTTTCAAAATTCCTAACCGTTCACGAGTTATTCAAAGATGAAAATCGATAAATTTTAGTATTGAAGCGGTCCTCGGGAAACCGCTGCGGTATGTGTACGTACTACCGTATAGCGGTTCCCAAATCCGTCTTTAGTACTGAACTTTGCACACGGACAACTCGAGAACGGATGGGATTTTGAAAGGCGGTTTTTTTGTAATTGGTTGGCTCTTGGTTAAAAATATAGCTTATGATAAAATTGGTTTGAACTCAAAATTCGAATGTCGGTGTTAGGGGATCCCTTGCCTTTAAGATCTTCCAGGACTTTGCTCTCCTGCAGCCGTTTCAGTTGGCGCTTCAGTCCGTGCAGATTCCAGCGCAGACAGCACAGGGCGCCGATTTCAGCCAGCAGAAACGCGACTGCCCTCGTCAGCAGCGAAGTGTTGGTTGTCGTTCGAAAACCGCTCGATTTCAAGCACGGATTTCTATTTTCACTCTGCATTCCTTTGACCAACGGCGGAAGGAAAACTGCTAGCACAACGCCGACGGGAGTGAGAATGAGTACGGCGCAAACCACTCTGCCAATGCTGACCACCTTTCTCCGTTTTAGCATTCGCCAAGTCTCCCATGCCCGGGCATAAGTCACCACCAACAGGGAAATCTTAAACAGTAGCCGCGTCCAGATAGGAGACGTACATACATATGTACCTAGCTCCACCAGATAGTTCATACAATACATTACATAGGGTGTACACAGACCCTACGTGTATGTACGAAGGCATGTAAATGTCCGTACGTGGTAGTAGGTAGGTATACGTGGTACATTGGGCAATACATTAAGGTATTGTGTACATATGTAGCAGATATGCCTCTATCTGGACGCGGATAAGTAGCTGCAGGGGTGCAGGAACGTTCTCAATAGGTGGCATGTGTGCTGCAGGGGCGCAGTAGCATTCGCCACGATGCAGGGGACTGCAGCGGGCACCAGAATGTTCATGCCCAGGTTGATGCTGAGGTGTATGCAGCAGGCTAGCGCGGCAGTGCAGAAAAGATAGACTTGGAGGCGGCCAAAGCTTCCAGTGCTGGAGACGCGTTGCTGTAGGGTCCGAATAAAGAAGCAGCTGGCTACCAGGCCCAGCAGCTGCCACACTGACAAATTTACCTTTAAAGGGGGATGTGGCAAAGACGCTACCATGTATAGTGAACTGACGGTAAAGGTACACAGTAGCGCGCTACTGTACAAACATGGTGAGTAAACTAAACTCACGGTGAATTCACAGTGAGTTTGAACTTCGAGTTATATTTTTCGTGTAGAGCATCCTCACTTGCTCCCACGCGCAAAATATTTCTCACGTGTTCACACGTGGTGAGTTTCAAACTCACCGTGAATTCACCGGCATTCCTATGCTTCATCACATATTACAGGGAATTCAATTCACCGTGAGTTTACTCACCTCGTGTGTAGCGCAGTAGTGACAGTGAGAGTGACAGTGTGAGTACGTGCAGTAAGTACGTTTGTGCATTTTTTATGCTGAATCGATCTCACCCTCTGTCTTGCTGCGCTTTTGCCATACTCGCAGAGAAACCCCACGGAGACAGTGTGCTTCTAAAGTATAAAATTATTCTGTGACCCATGCATTATTTATCTCCGGTTCTAGCGACCGTAGAGCAAAGCGGTTAGAAATCTCTCGATAACTTTAGCTCGGATTGAAAATAAAAAAAGCATGCGTCTACGTGCCCTTTGTGTCGAGAAATCGCCAAATTCCTTAGTAGTACACTTTTTTTATTATTCAACATAACTGAACAAGCCGCAAATACTTTTTCATTAAAAGTAGCCTATCCTATGTAAAATTTGATGCAGATTTCAAAAATAGTATCGTTGATCGAAAAAATTTAATCCCTACCCAAAAATTGTCAAAAATATACAAATTTTGCAAAATTATATACTAGGGGTTAAATTTTTTTCAACACCGATACTATTTTTGAAATCTGCATCAAATTTTACATAGGATAGGCTACTTTTAATGAAAAAGTTTTTGCGGCTTGTTCAGGTATGTTTAATAATCGAAAAAAGTGTACCTTTTTATTATCAGATCGCGGGGTTCGTTACACCACAGAAAGTCTATTTTTAGGCCTATCATACCTTTCGTTGCAGATAGAGGACGGATATGTGAACCAAACATAGGTTATCAGGTTTGCGCAAGACGTTGGAGCCATCCTCCGATCGCCATATGCCACCGTTGTGGCTCCACAGGGTCCACGTGGTGCCAAAATTTGCGTTTTTTCCCGACGCAAAAAATCGCGCAATTTCAACGCAAATGTAGCCTATCTTATGTAGAATTTGATGTAGATTTCAAAAATAAAATTGGTTTTCCAAAAAAATTTAACCGCTAGTATATAATTTTGCAAAAGTAGTATATTTTTGAGAATTTTGGGTAAGGGTTAAATTTTTTTGGAAAACCAATTTTATTTTTGAAATCTACATCAAATTCTACATAAGATAGGCTACATTTGCGTTGAAATTGCGCGAATTTTTGCGTCGGGAAAAAAGGCAAATTTTGGCACCACGTGGACCCTGTGGAGCCACAACGGTGGCATATGGCGATCGGAGGATGGCTCCAACGTCTTGCGCAAACCTGATAACCTATGTTTGGTTCACATATCCGTCCTCTATCTGCAACGAAAGGTATGATAGGTCTAAAAATAGACTTTCTGTGGTGTAACGAACCCCGCGATCTGATAATAGTACATTTGTAGTACTTAAAGGGGGGATCTGGCGGGAATTTAGTACGGGAAGGGCAAATTTCATATTTTTGAGATTTGAGGGGCCTATCCTATGTAAAATTCCATCCTCTTTCGATCTAACCCCACATTCTGGAGCCGATTTTGCCTCTGTGAAGCGACGCCCCAGTTAGGAAGGTGATTTCGCAACACTTTGGCCTATTTCGAGCTTTCTAACTGGGGCACCGCCTCACAGAGGCAAATTCGGCTCCAGAACAGGGGGTTAGATCGAAAGAGGATGCGATTTTACATAGGTAGGTGCTTTCAAATGTTAGAAATTCGAAATTTGCCTCCCCATACAAACTTTCCCGCCAGATCCCCCCTTTAAGGAATTTGGCGATTTCTCGACACAGGGCACGTAGACGCATGCATGCAGTTTTTTTTATTTTCAATCTGAGCTAAAGTTATCGAGAGATTTTTAACCGCTTTGCTCTACGGTCGCTAGAACCGGAGATAAATAATGCATGGGTCACAGAATTATAATGTATACTATACATACGCTGCGTATCCTTGCCACATCTGCCCTTTAAAAGAAACAGGGAGAGCTCTTTTCCGCCATCTTGCACGGTGAATGGGTAGACAGCGCAGGCGAATTTAGCACTGCTGGTCTGGTTGTTCATGGTTGATCTCTTGGTTGCATCACATTACAGTTCGCTTCAGGATTATATTTCTACTTTCGTTTACAGAAATAATAAATTGAAAGGTAGGTAAATAAAAATGTAAATTCTTTGGTATGTAAAGGTATGTAAATTCTTTGGTTGAAAGAGACCCAAAGACCCAAAGAAACTTGTTTTTCGTGAGATACGTTTATCATTCCTTGGCGAGATATCGCTATTTTTGCCTTTTATCATAAAATGTAGGTCTATTACATAGGCTACAGTATCAAATCCATCCATCATGGATGGAAACCAGCTGCACCCACGACTATGTATATGAGGCTTCAACTTAATTGACTTTGCAGAATCGCATCAGTATGGGTAATATGGAGCTTCAGTTTTCTCAAACAAACCGGAAAATCGAAAACATGTTTTTGATTAAAATTTATTTTTATAACAAATCAAATGCAGTAGTTCCTTTCTTTGAAATGTGCGTACTGTAGAATCACGATCGGGGCAGCAACCCCACATTCTTTTCTGCGGCTACAGGCAGACTGGTAGGACACGTACTACTAGGTTTTCCTCGTACTTTATTTTAAAGTAGTACTTGTTATCATACGGGAACGGCTAAACTTCACCAATGCCGCCGACTTTTTTTGCCGTTTTGTTGCTGTTTTAGGAACAGTGCTGGAAATAACATACGAAACGAAGGCGGATCAACATAGGCAGAAATGAAGATGAAGAAGAACGAGCGCAAAAGAAATGAAAATTCAACAAACGGAAGATATTTCGTCAAAATCACTTGGGAGTAAATATTTTCTTCTTATCATTCTATCATTCCGTTTGTTGAATTTTCATTTCTTTTGCGCTCGTTGTTCTTCATCTTCATTTCTGCCTATGTTGATCCGCCTTCGTTTCGTATGTTATTTCCAGCACTTCCTGAAACGGAAAAAAGTCGGCGGCATTGGTGAAGTTTAGCCGTTCCCGTACGAAAACAAGTACTACTTTAAAATAAAGTACGAGGAAAACGTAGTAGTACGTGTCCTACCAGCCTACCTGTAGCCGCAGAAAAGAATGTGGGACGGTACAGTAACCTGCTGCTGCTGCTACACATGCAAATCACTAAATTACACATGCAATGCGAGCAAAGACCACTGTACTCACGCACGACATGATTTTAAGCCAAAGCTTGAAAGGTACAGAAATTGGTAAAGCTGTATGTTTTTTGCAGGGGTTTGCGGTTGGTAATGGTATTCTAAGTGAATCCAAGAATGTGAATTCATTGGTTGACTTATTGTATTTCCATGGGATCATTGGAGACACGTAAGCAAACAAACGTTGACGGCAAATGCTAATCGGGTTTTTCATTCAGGGCCAAAGAGGCACATTCTTTTGTAATATGCCAACTTTTCAAATATGTAGGCTGGACTAGGTACGTACGTTGTACTACTACAGTACCTTACGAACATTTCAGCTTGTGGAAAAACCTTAGAACTTATTGCTGTCCCAACTCTTGCATCTCCACTTGCGACTTTTTTCACCGGTCAAACAATCAGAGCGGCGCCTGCTCCAAATATGGTGTTAATCTCGCCTTTCGTACTTGGGAAACTCTGTAAGTATTCTTACATTTTAGATTTTATAGCATTCTATGTATGTACAGTACTGCATTATGTTATGTACTTATGTACATACCTGCCTAGCTTTAGATTATTACATATGTACCTACCTACTATAGTATGCAACGCACGTACATACACGTACCGTAAGGTACATACGTAACGTAACGTAACGTACTACACCTGTGAATCATTACCTTGCGTACAATAAACCATACCGTACACTATTGTACCTTGGTTGGATGTTCTGTTCTGACTTTTTCCGGTATGACCCGTACAATATCTACCAAAGTTGCTACATTCCAATGGGCACCATCGTGTTCCAGCGAGCGTTGCCCAGATTGGCACAACTCCCTGGAGTGATGGATGCCATCGAAAGTGTAAGCATTTCGTCAGAATACTACTATGAAGAAAAGCGTTAACCCTGACATGCACTATGAAATACATAATGCAGGAGCAAATGCAACGAGCGATGAGTGGCAATGCTGCCAACCCCAACGTCGACTCTACAGATTCCATGAACGGTTTCCCGTGCTGGGGTGCCACTGGTAGAAACATTTACCTGAGAACCAAAGCTGCGATGAACGCGTTGCACATCCCTCCATATGTGCAGCAGACGACAAACTTTTCGGGATGCAAGTACGTATACTTATGTACTTTTTTATGTGAGATTTTTCGACCGTCAAAGTTGTACAGCTATTGCGGAATTGTTGCTTCGTTGTCTTGTAGCGGTTCAGTCCACGAGCACTACAACAATCAATACCCAGAGATGGATCCAGTCTTCACCTACATCCTCAACAATGCGCCGCAACCGTTCAGGATCTTAATCTACAACGGTGATGTCGATAGTGTCTGCAACTTTCTTGGCGACGAATGGTTCATCACAAATCTTACAAAAGTCAATGGGGTTCAGGTAGCATTTTATGCAATGCACTGCCAAATCAAGCGTCAACGTACGGTGTAATTTCAACAGCACATTGGCCATACAATTGTAGTAGCTGATATGATTTCTTTTTAGGTGATCCAACCCAGGAAAGCTTGGACATACCGGGGCCAAACTGCGGGCTACGTGAAGCAATTCCAGCACGGGACGCATCGGCATTACATTGACCTGGTTACGGTCAAGGTTCGTGTACTGTACGTAGATACGTAATGTACACACACGGTGATGGTACTGTACGCATCGTACTGTACGGTTACTCACGGAAAGAAGAGAATCACGCTTGACTTTGAGAAAATCTTTCCTTGCTTTTTCGCGTGTTTGAACAGGGCTCTGGACACTTCGTTCCCTTGGATAGACCGGGTCCGGCCCTGCAGATGATCGCCAACTTCATCTGGGGAAAGCCCTATTCGAACGACACCAAAATCAACGTTAAACCACGACCACTGGTTGCAACTACTCCAGCTCCCACTGCCACGACAGGAAAAGCTGCATTCCTTCAAATTTCTATAAACGGAATGCTACTTGTTCTTGCACCACTTCTCAAAGCCCTGGTGTTTTGTTGATGAGAGAGAACATCAAAATCAACGGTACTATGTACGTACGTACACGTAGTATACTATAATACCAAGAATAATATAAGCTCACAAGAATGAAACACTTCACGCAAAAACACGGTCCAACCCTGCCGCATTTTGACTCGATTACAATTTAGTCGATGATTACAATAGTCGATTGTTACAATCATCGAACATTGATTAGAATAGTCGATGATTACAATCAACGATCGTTGATTGTAATCATCGATGATTACAATCAACGAAAGTTGAAAACAATCAATCCCTCTATTCCTATCAAGGTTTTGTCTATTGCGAAATCCTATAGAACAATGTACTTTCGTGCATTAGAATCAATGTTCCTTTATTATAATAGCTTTTAGTGCAAAAGAATACACTTTCATGCATTAGAATACAGGTTCCATGAAATAAATAAATCATGCATTGTAATGCACTTTCGTTGATTGTAATCATCGATGATTACAATCATCGAACGTTGATTAGAATAGAGGGATTGATTGTTTTCAACTTTCGTTGATTGCAATCATCGATGATTACAATGAACGATCGTTGATTGTAATCATCGACTATTCTAATCAATGTTCGATGATTGTAATAATCGACTATTGTAATCGAGTCAAATTGCGGCAGGGTTGGACCGTGTTTTTGCGTGAAGTGTTTCATTCTTGTTCGCTTATATTATTCTTGATAATACGGACGTACATATCTATCTACGTACTTAGCTGCTTTATGTGCGTAAATTAGATATCAATTACCGTACTGTAGGTACTGTACTACATCCGTGTACATGTATACGTGCATTGATTTGGATTTTACTCCATGCTCCGTTCCTTGTCTCTGTTGCATATCGAAAAAGAGTTGTACATACACATGTCACTACATACATACCGTCGCACTGTACGTGTACATACATACGTACTGTTGGTTCGGTGTATTTTCCCCATATCGGGTTATACTGTACAAACAAAGTCGACCAATTTGCTCACGTTACATTTTGATATCTGGTTATACACCAAACTGTACAGTAGGTATTACCCAGAAACACGGCAAATTTTTTGGTTTTGTCTGGTGCGCTTCAGACGTGAACTCCGAATTCGAGCCCTGACTGTGCTTCAACATGTAATCGAGTTCGCATCGAACTCGCTCCGTTTTTCTACCGTGCGTGTGAACAACCCAGTTTGTAATTCGAAGACGTGTGAGTCATTGACGTTCGTTTCGATTCAAAACGAAGTCATTCCAAGCTCGGAGCGAACTCGCTCGGAGCAAACTTGGAGCACGTCTAAAGCGCACTAGGTACACAAAGCGCACGGTATTGGGAGTCTTGGCCGACCACGGACCGACAAGGAAGTGTGAAACTGCGCAATTACCAGTCGATCAACAAATTATACCGACTATTTTTCACTCTTGTTCTTTTCACATTTCCCATTATCGTTTTATTTCGTATGCGCTAAATTGCGTAAAATCTAACTTCCGTGTCGGTGCACATGGTCGGCCAAGACTCTCACTAATAAAGAATTTGCCGCGTTTCTTGATACTGTAAAGTTTGGTGTATAACCCGATATCGAATATAACCCGAGCAAATTGGTCGGCTTTCAATTTTAGTATTTTGTATAACCCGATTGTCCCGATATTCGCCTAGCGCCAATGCTTTAAAAAGCTGTTTTGCGCTGAAATAAGCAAGTATGGTATGTACCCCGATATTTTGTATAACCCGATATCGAGTATACCCCGAGCAAATTGGTCGACTTTGTTTGTATAACCCGATCGGGTAATATACCAAACTTTACAGTACCGTACAAGCGTATTACCGTTTGCACATGAAGAAGCAGCTTAGGCCTCTTATTTGTTTAGCGTCTTAGATGGGTGTAATTACTTTTTTCAGGAACACCGAATGCATACGTACATAAAAAACTGTACACAAGTGCACACTGTGACTGATTACTGATATGGTACCGTACATGGATGGTAGAATAGCGACGTGCTGTATCCCACCCCATTATCACTTTCCCTTGCGGAACAAATTATTTGCTCATCCTATTTTGCCACAGGCTTTCTTTTTCTCCTGGAAATGGGGTTTGATCAACGAGGAGAAGATGTCGCGAGTTTTGAGCCAAGCTGGTGCCAATAAATAATATTCGACTCGGCATTGCACGTCGACTTTTTTCTTCTTCTTTGGTCAATGCCGAAATTAGATCTTCCTGTTTTTACCAAGGCGTCTCAACATTATGTACGTAAACACATTACTTATGTACACATGAACATTCACTTAGTTGCCTTTTGATAAAAAATTAAAAACATGTCCGAAACCAAATCGACGGAAGTAATCTGCTCAATTGACCATTGGGGTGAAGTGATGGTTGAAGTGTCCGTCATCTTTTGTTGGAAAAAAAGAAAACACCCTCGCTATTCTTCTTCTGATTCTACCTGTGCATGAACATCCTACGTCGGTTACTTACGACTCCTAAACAAAAACCAGCAACAAATAAAATGGAAAATAAAAAAATAACCAACTTTTTTGCGATTTGCTTACTTGAATGGTTATGGTTACTATCTCGAGTTGCATTAACAGCTGCAGAAACAGCAAAACCTTCTGATTCAAGCAACGTCGTAAATATCGATGTTTCTTTGTCCGATTTTACTCGACTTCGGCATCGTCTATTTGACTCCTACGACCGGAGAATTCGACCGCCACCGTTTCATCAGGCAACCAACATTTCAGTGGGTTTGGTGCCTCTATTTGTTGAGGAAATTAGTGAATTGGAAGGACAGTTTACGGTTTTGTGCGGCATAGATTTGCATTGGACCGACCGACGACTGTCGTGGAATCCTGAAAAGTATCAAAATCAAACGAGCATTTTAGAAGGGCCAATCACATTAGCAGCTGGGTTTTTCGTACTGTACAGTACGTAAGTATACATAAAGCTACATACAGGGTGGTTTTTCTCCTGGATGATTTTGATTGCCAATTTTAATACGTTGCCCTGCACCGATTTCGCTCAAATTTAGCCCACACATCCCCAAGCGTTTGCCATTTACTTGGTAAAAATTTCGAGTTTAGATGCTGAACTGGCAGTGAGAAATGCAGCAAAGAAAATGAGATCGCAATTTTTCAATATTTTTACCATAATTTGTGGCTACTTCTGCAATTCTTCCATCAAAATTTCGGAAGATACGGCAAGTCGCACAGCGCACAGCTGCAATTTTTTTCAAATGGTAAACCGGCTTTGGATTGTCTTTTGTAGACCTTTTTTCCCCTCCACACCCCCAGAAAGTATTCGAGAGTCATCACATCAGTGATTATGGCTCATGAGCTTAGGGCGCCGCAGTGATGAGGAATAAGACAATCTTCTAGCAGTGCCACCAATGTCCATGTTTTTTGACTGTTTAGGGCTTAGGTTCCAACTTGATGAAACTATTTTGCTCTTAGGAAAGAGCCATTGGGCTCCAAAACGAGTCTTTCAATTATGTAGCAGTAAAAAGTGGGTAGAAAAAGCTCGAAATTGCATTTTCGAAAGGAAGGGGTTAATTCTCACTACCAATACAGTATTTTAACTCGAAATTTTTACCAAGTAAATGGCAAACGCTCGGGAATATGTGGGCAAAATTTGAGCGAAATCGGTGCAGGGCAACCTACTAAAATTGGCGATCAAAATCATCCAGGAGAAAAAAACCACCCTGTACATACATACATTACATACTACCAAGAGCCCACACTAGTATGGGCGGGCTCTTGATACTACGTGGAACGCTCGGAAGTTGTACCGTACATATAGATAGGTACGTATGTACATATGTATTGTTTGTAATCTATCCAGTTATTGTAATTTGTAATCTATCCAGTTATTGTAATGTTGTTTTACTAAATTCAAAAGTACTGTAATAAATTTTTTTGGAAAAATTGCTATTCAACTTTACTCTTTTTGTGATTGGCCCTTTTTCACTGGAATTTCAAGAAATTTGGGCTCCGGAAGTTCGATTTTCTTATGCGCCAAAAGATGTGACGGATCTGAAAGATCGATCGCCGATTCGAATTTTCCACGACGGACTCATTCACGTGGTGAACTACCGCACGGTGACGCGAGTGGCGAAATTTCGCACCAAACTTTACCCTTTCGACGACCAGCGCCTGGTGATCGGTTTTGCGCAAACTTCAGCCAATATCCACGATGTACGTACGTAATGACGTCACGAATATCGGGGGGAGGGGGAAGGAAAAATCAATAATCGCTTACTCGCGCATGAGTGCGCGTAACACGTGCAAAGCAGGAATCCTCGCGAAGCGCGCGCGGTGCGCGCGGAGAGTCGGAGTGGAAAACTTTGGCACGAATTTCTAATTTACACGTGTCTCACACTAGACGCGGTTTACCGTGGATAAAATAATTATTAATTTTGTTGCAGGTCGACTTGCATCTAATGCCGCAAAACTTCACGGACATGGTACGGATGGTGGTGATGCCTCCTGAATGGCGCATGCGACGAATTCAGTGCAAGAACATCCGGTTTCCCGGCATGGACGAAATCAGGCCCCAAATATACGCGTCCGTCTACTGTTTTATGTACATCCAACGCGACTCTTCCTTTGTTATCGCCAACTTTTGTATCCCCTCCTTTGTTGTGACCCTGCTGGCAGTTCTTGCCATTCACTCCGCAGAGAAAGCCAATGGTCAACGAACTGCCAAGTACGAATTGGGCCTAATGTCCCTGATGTCGGTAAGCGTGCTAACCCTTTCCTTAACCGATACCCTGCCACGGAGCGGAGAAACATCGCGGCTGCACATCCTGTATTACGGCATGATTTCCGCTATTTTTACCTCCGGTTTTGTGTCCTGGATTCTATTGGTTCTGGAAAGAGAGCTGAAAATTCGCGAGAAGAAGCGACCGAACGATGGAAACAAAAAGCGACAGAATGGCAGGGAGGAAGGTGCTTCGCTTTCTGCCACGTTGGAAGCTAATGGCGTTGAACAAATCCAGACGGTTGACGATGGGGCTGGGTTGCAGTGTCCGGCCATGGGAGAACAGCTGGTCAGTTCAGCTACTGCTGAAGACCATCGCAATGGCCAGAGGAAGCTGTGTTTTGGAATAGAAATATTTCGTGACTATTCGTCCCGACGTATTGTGATGATTTTGGATCGAATTTCCGTCACTGTGCACGTCACTTTCCTGTTGGGATTGAAACTATGGTTTTTGTCTTTCAGAGAGTGAAAATCTGCTGGATATTTCAGTTAGGGTGTCATATTTTAGCCAATATGTAGATGTCCAATATGTCAGTAGGTGTCAATATTTTGGCCATCCTAATAATTTTTCCGGATAATTTTTATTATTTATTCTTGATTTACGGTATTTCAATAAGCTAAGATAAGTATATGCCTACTTTTATTCTTACTTGAAACAACTGTGGATATTGATGATAAATGTGTCTGTCCTAAAAAGATAAATGCAGTTGTCTTGATTTAGGCCTATTCCTTGAAATTTATCTGAATCGGCTTCGCTTTCGGATCGTCAAATCTGTCCATGGTTTTGATGTTGGACATCATCGTAATGCCAAAGAGAAAAATTGAGAACAACACCAGACCCACAATGATGCCAGCCCAAATGCCGACTGTGAAAAAGCCGACGCAATCGTCCACATTGTCAGTGAACGTGTAATTCATTGCGTTGAATGGTTGCACCTAAAAAATGAGCAACTAAACTTGTAAGTTTGATGTTTCAGAGTTGGCATCTAATTTTTGTGAATAAATACGATTAATTACTGAATACTGACCTGGAACATGCCAAATTCCACACCGAACATTGCGCCACTGATCATGCTGGAATTCGACAGGTAAATGGCGGGCGTCTGGTAGCAAGCGTAGGCGAAATCGGGAACGCTGTAAATCTGCAGTGACTGCGGCACCGTTCCCGTTTGCCCAGTTTTTGTCTGTAATTGCCCAGTTCCCACCTTAAGCGTGATGCTTTGGATGGTAACGCTGCTCAGCATCCAAAAGCCAGAGGTCATCAGATTGATCTTCAGCTGTAACTGCAGGCTAGTAACGGTTAGCATCTGGCTAGTGCTTCCCGCTCCTGGTGCACTGGAGAAAGAGCCAGTGACATTTAGCTGAAAGGTAGCGTTTCCACACACCCCATTCTGGCATTGATCGAAGCTGCTGATGTTCGAGCATTGAGCTGATCCCATGGCGCTCGCATTGGCCATTTGCATGGTCACAGAGAGCCATTGGCCACCTCCAGAACTGGAACTGGAACCTTTCTGGGGATTGTAGAGCACTGTGATTGACTGGAGAAAAAGGAGGCAGCCGCTGCCATTTACCACTAGGCCATTAGTGGCGTTGACGGTGGCTTCCACTACATCTGTTATTATCTGCTCATCTGGAGAAGCGATGGAACGCTTGGAGATGCGATGGCGCTCATCTGGAAGGCCTGAAACGTATAAGGTACGTAGGTACTAGGTAGGTACTGCGAACCACGACCCACCACTACCATAAACTGTACCTACCCTTATGCACATAGTACATTGCATTGTATGGCGTGTGTATTAGCACCAGAGTCAAGCAATATGCATGCATCCTATGTAGGTACGTACCTACCTACTTAACCTACTAACCGCTCCAATTCACCTGTGAGTATTGCTCGAAATGGCCTTCCCTCCAGCTTCTCCAGCACCTTTCCAGCCTTTTCATCCATCATTTCCAGGGATTGAGCAGTGACCACCACCAAGCCAGCTTCATCCAATTTCGCGTTATCAGCTTCATCTTGATATCTCAGCACGTTGACATCTGGGCTCAAAACCAGTTCATCCTCCAATGCGTGAAGCAAGCTCGCTTCGATCCATTCTCCACTGTACCCTTTGCTGGATCTTATGGAGCTCACGATGTGGGTCAACCTACCCACTTGATGTTTCTCTTGAGAATACACGCCTGCCAAGCGGCTGAACTCGGCTAGATGGAAGTTGGATTCAAGCAAGAACAGAAGAAGCGGTTGTTCTTGGTTAGCGGATTTGATCATTTCATTGATGGAGCTCAGGCCGAACTGATGACCATCGTCCAGCTGATTGGACCAGAGAATGCCATCGCCAGCCAGCACAGTACATGGCAAAAAGACGAACAACGTGAGCAGCGCAGCTGCAAGAGTCGACATGTTTGAAAGCGGGTCTTGAGCGCAGTGCGATTGTAACCGTTTGCTTGACAAAACCTGCGCAATGTGTATACGTACGTACGATATTGAAACCAACCTTTTGAGTGCACCGCAATCAATGCAAGTGTGTTTACGGCTGCTGGTAGTGTGGTGTAGCTACATATTATGGTGAGCAAACATCTTTTCACTGCATGCAAATAAAAGTGCGGACATAAAGTGTTAGCAAGGCTGTGTAAGCTATTGTTGTGATAGATAAGGCATTGGTATAGTCATCATGAGTAAAGCATGCAGCACAGCGGGTAGACCGACCTACAGTGTGTACTGTACTGTACCGTACGTACTTACGTACTACGGTATGTACACTACATATCAGTGTACAGTAACAACAGCAAGAAGCTTGCCTTCCGCAGATGAGAAAGCGGATGGAGTGAATAACGCTGCATGTGCATGCACGTTATACTTACTTACAGTTGGTTGGTTCATGCCATGAAGCCATCAACATCCGTCCGTATCACATGATAACACAATGTAGGTCAACTGTCAACACCTGCATAAAGCATACGTATGATGTCATGTGAGTACAGAAGCGGGAAACTGCTACAATCTCTTCCGATTTTGATAAAAGCCGTAGACAACAGCATCAATCAACATTGTGCATAGCCTGCAAGAGTAATGAAGCCTCCCTGTTCACACCCTGTATCCGTCTAGCACAAAGTTGCGTAACGTAGTAACGTATGTACTGTACCGTATGCTATGCAACACAAAGGTGTAAGAAATCTATAAATCACGAGAAGGAAACAAAAAAGCTGAAATAAAATGGCGACTACCGCAAACGAAGGCTACCGCCTCTTTCCGTCGGTTCGTCTGCTGATGCTTCTACTCGGTGCTTACGCCATGTTCAGCATGGCTCTGTCCCTATTCAACATGAGCTTCGCCCTGGTGTGTATGGTGAACGCGACCGCCAGCGACCCCGACTTCGAAAGAGATTACCGCGAAGAGTTTCGGCGAAATTTGAGCAACGCTTCCTCCGTCCCCCATCCAACCACCGTAGCCTTGAATGCAGACGAAGCCTACTGCGCCGAGCGCCTGTTAAAGGGGGCTCTGGCAAGGAATAGTGTGACGAGGCAGGGTAGAACGGACCTATGTATGTATGGACCAGTTGCTCTAGGAAGCGCTAAAGAATGACGGGTGGGTGGGTACCGCACTACCGCAGCTCGTTTTTGCAATATTTTTGCTGATCAGATTTTCTTCCTTCCTTGTTCCCTACAAGAACCAAGATCTAAGCGGAAACAATGGAATCAGAATGAAAGAGGAGAAAATGTACGTATGCAATGCAACCTTGCCTCTCCCTCCATTCAATTTTCCTTGCCAGATCCCCCCTTTACACTCTTCCATCACCAACGACACCAAGGAACAGTACGAAGGCTCCTTCGTTTGGGCCAAAGAGATGCAGGCCAACATTTTGGCGGGTTTCTCGTGGGGCGCAATTCTGCTCATCGTGCCCGTCGGTTGGCTAATGGACAAGTACGGACCGAGACCTGTATTTCTGGCGGGAAACTGCCTGCTTTTGGTGGCCACCTGCCTCACACCTGTGGCCGCAAACGTGTCGCCTTGGCTTCTGTTTGTCGTCCGCGTTGTGGTAGGAATCGGCGGTTGCGTGGGCTGGCCATGCGTGCTGGCAATTTCTGCCAGATGGGCACCGGATACCGAACTAGGTCTGTTTATAGCCGTGATGTCTGTGGGTTTTAAGGGCGGATGCGGCAAAGATTTCCCATAGTGAAGGCGAGGATCGATTTATTTTTCAAACTTCCTTCGGTGAACCAACCTATGCAGTTTTACACGCTGAGTCTATCATACCCACCTGTCTCATTGCGATTTTCCTTCCTCGCAGAGAAAACCCACTTACAAAGCGTGTTTCGGAGCGTTTTCGCGCAATTTATTGCGAAACGCCCTTTACAAGTGCGTTTTCTCTGTGAGGAGGCAAAATCGCAATGAGACAGATGGATGGAATCGATTCAGCATGAAAAACTACATAGGTTCACCAATCGAATTTTCAAAAGTCGCTCAGCACCTTCACTACTGTATCGGCAATTCTTTGCCGCATCCGCCCTTTAATGGTGGCGCGATGCTGGGCATGTTTGGCAGCGGCCTGATTTGTGGCAGCAATTTGGGATGGTCCTGGATTTTCTACCTAACGGCGGCCGTCGTTGCTGTGTGGACGGTGTTGTGGTTTTTGCTGTACCGTGACGACCCCGAAGAGGCCCGATTTATCAGTCGGAAAGAGATCGAGTTTGTATGTTCGCGACGAAAACTGGCGTCGAAGACAACAACGGAGAATGCGGTCACTTCGCAGCAGCAAGCGATTCCATGGCGGCGTTTGCTAACTACGCCGGCCATTTTCTCTGTCATTTTGGTGCAAATTAGCTTCGGTTGGATCACCTATTACATCGGCGAATTCCTACCTAGTTTGCTGCAGGAAACACTCTACTTGGACGTGACCGGCAACGGATTTCTGTCCGCGATTCCGTTCGTGGCCCAGATTATTGGCCGGCTCCTCACAGGTGTAATTTCCGACCGTCTTCGAAACTTCATTTCGCCCACTCTAAACGTGAAAATTTTTAAAGGGTGGATACGGCAAATACAACTTTCGGCTCTCAAAGCGAAGGGGAGAATGGACAAATACACCATTTCTTTCGGTTATCCAGTGTAGGTTTTCACACTGATTCAATTCGACATACCTACATTTCCAATCACGAGACATGTGGCCCAGTACGATTCAGCATAAAAACTCCAGGTCCAACGAAAAAATCAAAAATTGACTCCCGCTTTCGCAACAAAAATCACTTGCCGTATCCCCCCTTTAATGGGTTAATGACCGCCGGTCCTGCCATCCTTCTCTTTGCCGTGTCCTTCATCAGCTGTCGCTACGTAGCCGTGGCGATTTCTCTCATTTCCGCCAGTCACTTCTTCCTCAGCATGTCCGTGGCTGGATTTCAAAAGAGCGTCGTCCTGGTCGCCCCGGGGTATACCGGTCTGGTGGCGAGTTTGGGCCAGGGTATCACCTATTTGTCCGCCACCGTCATGAGCTACGTCGTGGGTTTTATGACCAAGGAGGGCACATCAGCCGCTTGGCATGCGACCCTCTACGTTTGCTCGGGTGTCGCGCTGTTCGGTTTGGTAATTTTCACCGCGTTCGGAAGCGGTGAAAAGGTGGACTTGGGACCACCGAAAACGTCGACGACGACGAAGCACTTCGAAGTGACGATTGTGGCCAGAGCGAACCTCGGAGATAATAAGAAGGAAGAACATCACTTTTGAAATGGGAGATACCTATGTTATGATGGTTGTGCGAGGTATTCGGGTCACCCAAACCTTATTTCCCAGTTGGGAAGAAATTGGTAGTAATCTGGTATCAAAACCATCCAGAAACCGGCTAGCTGTCATGATCAAAAGGAGAAATTTGTGTGACTGAAGTCATCCAGGTGTGTAGTCAAATTGTTATGGTGCTCGCCTGGAACGCGAGAGGTCCAACCAAAGTTCGATTCCCTGGCACATCTGGCAAATTTTCCTTAAACTCGATACTTTACTGGTGAATGCACATTATTTGTTGGATTTGCATAGCTCGTCCAGTGAGAAAAAGTAGAGGTGGCCCGAATTACCCCGCACCAACCGGTTCTAATCGTAAATATACGTGCGTGTAGAATGATACAAATACAATGATACAACTTTCTTACAATGATGTAAATGGACTAATACTGTACATGGACTAATGAAAAACAGTTTTACTTCCTATTCAGTAAAACAGTTCATACAGTGTATGTTCACATACAGTACATAACCGACGGAAAAAAATCCTACGTATTAACTTTGTACGAAAAAATTACAGTCTATGAGCAATAAATAGTAGGTACAAAGCTGTATGTGATTAGCATTAGTATTTTGTCAAGCATAAATTAGTGCTGTATAAAAGGTATCAGCAACAATAACACATGGTGGTATCTGTACGTCTGAAACTCCTACCGTATCTACTTGCATCATGATTAGTAGGTGTATAGTACATGCCGCAAAGTGGTCCTACAATCATATTCCCTGTACACATTATTGCTTTGTATCATCATGCTTGCAGTGGCACTTAGTGAAACGCAAAAAAACACAAGTAATTCCACAAACTGCAACACTGTTTATGCAGTTACTTTCTACCTCACTTTTACAGACCCTACCCTACACACGACCATGTTCCATTACGGAATTTGCAAAGCTATCCTGCTAAGTATTGAAAGAGTTAGAAAAAAATGAACGTTGAATAAAAAAACAAGTACAAAAATGGCAGTGTCATGATCAATAGGATAAAAGAAAAAAGCTGCGGGGTTAAAAATATTCCTGTGTGTGAATTGAATTGATAAAAAATATTGCAAAAGCTTGGGTGTACGATAATACGCAGGTAATCAGTCAAAAGAACACGAAAATTTTTCACTCGCTCACTGCTCAGTATTCGTGTCACAAGAGCAAAAACTTCTGGCCTCAAAAATTAGAAAAGTTAGTCGATTTTGTGCGGCTTAAAATACGTAAGAATAGATATGTACAAACAGGAACAAGCAAGGTAAGTAGCAAGATTTCATACTGCGTCTATACGTAGTAGTTAACCCATACTGAACATCGTCTTCACCTACTACTATTTGCGCACCGGTGCGCACCAGAAAAAGTCGACATCTGGTGTCGAGTGTCGTTTTCTGGTGGGCACCTCTATATGTATGGTGCGCACTGGTGCACACCTTACATATAGGTGCGCCGGTGCGCAAAGAGTAGTAATTGTGAGGACGATGTTCAGTATGGGTTAACTACCTATCTATCTGAGCATATTTCGGCGGAGAACGGCATATCCACTACTTGAGTTATTATGGCCGGAAAATGGTCCCTTTAAATTTAAGTATGTTTTGCTTTCAGGCCGACTTCAAAGCGATAATCAAAACACACTGAAATGAAAAGAGTCACTTTGCGACCACCACCCAAAACAAAACTCAAGCAGTGCACAATAAAACAACAAACTTTACATATGAAAACACGCGCAAAAAACCACTGCATGCGGCAGAAAAATCCACAAAAGACGCGTAATAATGCCGCAAAAACCTATTGGTTCATTCATACTGTAAATGCACCAAATTCACACAAAAAACATCATGCTCAAATTCCAGCAAGAATCACGAAATTACCGGATGTGGTAAGAATATTAAAACTACCTCACAAAAGGAGAACAGTAATAAGGTCATTGTTGTACTGCACAGAGCACTTCTGGATAAAAAATATTAACGAGAATCACGCAACTCTTGTCCTAGCATTATAAAATCTTGGATAAAAACAAGCAAACGCAGTTCAACAAGCAGAAACACACCAGTTTCTCTAAAATTTGAAGGAAAAACACAGGCGCTCAACAATAAATAACTCAAACTTTACCGTCGCATACATCTCACCTAAAACCATAGTCCCAACAAGTTTTCTGGACCATTCAGGCATAGCCGGACATTTCAGGAAAAGTCTAAGCTTCGTGAAAATAAAAAGGACAAAAACACACACAACAAACTCGTGTTGTTCGTAAACTGTGCATTACTACGGGATCTTGGTACTGCCAAGAACAGAATACGATATAAAATTTGCGGAAAAATAAAAAGAACAAGAACCTATATAAAGGTAGTCGGATCACTGAGAAAATAGCCGAAGACTTTTTTGCGCAAAATAGCATGGACCTGTCCACGTGTACTTTAAGCAAAAAGTTTTCCGCATTCATTCTCTCAGTGGCCGCCTGGCCGGACCACAAAGAAGGGTCTAGTACTCATTCAACACATAGGGTACTGGTAGGGTACTGTGGGGTAAACCCGGACACGGGGTAGACCCGGACACCCAAGCTTTTCTGAACTTGCCGCTTCAGCAAATGATAAACCTTTGAAGCTCATTTGAAAGAGGAGAGTTCAAGGAATCGATTGGTAGAATACTTGTCTCAATCGGTCGTATGGTTGCTGAGATATACTAGGTGCCCGGGTTTACCCCACAGTACCCTATTCTATTAGGCATATTCACAAGTCGCTTTGTCCTCCGTACAACTGATGACTGAAGGTAACGTAGTCGTATTGGCCAGCTTTCTGCGGCATACGAGTTAGACAGTAGTCGGCCTGATCTGGCGGCAACTCTCTGCGCAGTTCCTCCGGAGTTATGAAAGGCTAAAAAACAAACAACCTTTGAATTACGCTGCTAACACAACATAGCATTATGTTTCAAGGCCCAGCCTAACTAACAGTACGTACATAAGACATAACTGTTGTAACCACGTAGAATTCATAAACTTGTGAGAATGATGTTTCAAAGAAAACCCAAGTTTTGGTAGCTGAACTTATTCTTTCTTTCAAGGCTTGATCTTTCAAAGTCCAGCCCATCTATTCTTTTCATACGTACCTAACCACCCATGACTGAGACCGCAAACTGGCGAAAATAATGTTTCAAAACAAGATTCCAGGTAGAATTCATAAACTTGTGAGAATGATGTTTCAGTAAAAAACCAAGACTAGGCAGCTAGATTTCTTTTCGGTTACCTTTCCGGCTGCCAGAATGCGGAAGCTCTCGATGATCTGTTCCACTGTGTCTGTATCCATCGTCTCTCTCGTCATGAAGTCGAGGAACGCGTCGAAAGGGATACGACCGGTTCTGTTCGGGTCCAGAATTGCCGAAATGCGCTGCATCTCCATGTCACCCTTCAAGCAAGAACGAAAAGTAAAAAACACGGGTAAACAGTAGGGTACCGTGGGGCAAACCCGGCCATCCAAGCTCTTTTGAACTTGCTGTTTCAGCAAGCGATGAACGATGAACCAAATAGCTCATTTGAAAGAGAGCGTTCAAGAGAGTTCAGCTCATTTGAAAGAGGAGAAACAGTACAGTAGAGTACTGTGGGCTAAACCCGGAGGGTTCAAGGACCGATTGATATAACATCTGGCTCAATCGGTCTATTGGTTGCTGAGATATGCAGCTCTGAAGCTTAGGTGGCCGGATTTTCCCATGGTCGGGTTTACCCCACGGTACCCTAAGTAACGGTAAACAGGTTGGGCAGAATCCCCATTGACGGTATTGCCCCACACTACCCTATTTCACAAAGCTTTCCTCTGCACTTGCCCCACATTAACCTTACATGCTGTACACACCTCTTTGCCAGGTCTGATATTGTATCCGATGCTGATGAGGCAGGACTTGAGCTCGTCTTGATCCAAACCGCCCCGGGTCTTGTCGAAGTGGTTGTAGCTGGAGCGGAATTCGTTCACCTGCGCCTCCGTTATACCCTTGCTATCCCGCGTCAAAATCTACACAACAGCGACACACACTCACCTCCACTTATGCAATCTTGGTAAAATCATGACACACTATATTCTCACACCCATACTCTACCGTAACCTAAGCATACGTATGTACGTATGATACCAGACGAACTCGTATAGCATTTTGGCGTCAGTCAGGGTGTCCAGCTCTGGAGATAAGTTTATCAAGAATGCACAATCAAAAATCTCTCCTCTTGTTCTCGCAAAAAAGGATTATCAAGAATTAATATTCAAAAATTTCTCACCAACCTGATTCTCGCATTCCTTGCCGGTCTTTATCGAATAACACTACCAAGAATGCATAATCAGAAAGCTCTCTCACCTGATTCTCGCACTCATTGACGGTCTTGTTGATCTGAGTCATCAGTGTTTCCCAGCCGACTCGCAGCGACTCCATCGAGTAACGGGTGAAGCGATTCTCGAACACGTAGTTCTCTTGCAATTCCTGCAGCACAAATTATCATTATTCATCAAGAATTCATAAGAACACCAAACTATGTAAATTCCCTTTCAACAGCAAGCTAAGGCTAAAAGTCAAACAACGTAACGTAATGCAATTCCTACAGCACAAATTATCATCATCAAGAATAGCATCATAAGAACATCAAACTAAACTGCCTGTATACGTTCTCTTCCAACCCCAGTAACCTAAGCAAACCAGCGCCATGCAAGGCACCTTATCTTAACACATACCGCACCAAGGCGTCATTGTTGTCAACAAGTCGCCCAACTGGTGTCGGTTTGTTGTCCGTTTGTTGACAACACATAGGGCCTATATGGGGATTGTCGAATTGTCGTCGGTTAGTTGACGAAATGACAACAAACCGACAATCCCCATTCATACTATTTGTTGTCAACAAATGGACAAACCGACAACAGTTGGGCGACTTGTTGACAACAATTACGCCTTGCTGTGGTATGCGTTAACACATGCCCTACCTGATTGTATCGCTCCAAGTCGTCGAAATTCGGCTTGTACACGCCGGCGGCCTGTCTCAGCTGCTGCAGCTGCTGTATGGCTCCCTCCAGACTGCCCCTGCCGCCCATCCCGATGCTCACCACCTGTTCCAACTGCGCCTCCAACCACGGACCCACCACATTCGCCTTATCCGCGAACGCGTGACGCATGCGCTCGTTACCTGCAAGAAAAACAGCAAGAACATTAGTAGGTACTATTGTATACTGTACACCATGTACAAACATACCGTATTTTTGGGTATATAGCCCCATGAGGGTATACAAAAATTGAGAGGTCCAATGGGGGTAATACACTAGGGGGATATACAATGGGGGGGGGGGGGGGGGGGATATACATGGGACAAAATTTATGTTTTTGAGAGCTGTGTAGAGGCATGTTTTTGAGGTCAAAAGTACGTGTTTTAGGACATAATTGCGGCCAAAACAGGGTTATTCTAGTATAAGACATTATCAGCTAAGCTTATAGGCATAGCAGCTTGGTGTAGGACTAGCTATACCTATCTTATGACCAGCATACATAGGTAGGTCAGGTACCTTACAGTACATGGGGGTTATACACCAGGAGGATATTCACCATATGCAATAAGAGCCAGTGCTTGGTCGCGAGGCGACCCCTCTGAATTAACCTTGATTTTCAGTGCAACTTTTGATCGGTAGTCGACGCGAAGGTCGGCGCGGTATCTGTCCTGCTCGTTTGTTTCTTTCCGCGCCGACCTTCGCGTCGACTGCCAACCAAAATTTGCACTAAAAATCAAGGTTAGTTCAGAGGGGTCACCTCGCGACCAAGCACGGCTCTTATTGCATATGTTGAATACAATGGGATATAGGCCTACACACAAAAATACGGTAATGCGCTACACACGTGGTGAGTAAACTCCCGGGAAACAATTTCCCCTTCCCGTAAAGTACTATGTGATGAAGCATAGGGAGGCCGGTGAATTCACCGACCGCAAGTTTGAACTAACCACGTGTGAACGCGTGAGAAAAATTTCGCGCTTGGGAGCAAGTGAGAATGATCAAGTCGCACAAAATTTGAAGTTCAAACTAACCGTGAATTCACCGTGAGTTTACTCACCACGTGTAAAGTGCACATTGGTAGTTTGTATCGAAAAAAGTGCAATTTATAGAAGCGTCAGAAGAGTTTATCAACGTGTGACGCGTCATCCGATTTGATATAAACCATTTGAAACATTAGCCCAAAAAGTGTCGTTCCAGCAAATCCAAAATAACGCACATGAGAATAGTTAGGTAAGCGCTAGTACTGGGTCGCGAGATGACCCCTCTGAATAACCGTGACTTTCAATGCAACATTTGATCGGCGTCGGCGCCGCTTATTCTCCGCTCGCTTTCTTTTTCTCCCCGCTTTCCTAAAAGACGTCGACCGCGCCGCCAACGACAAGCAATTGTTGCACCGAAATGAAAGTCACTAGTGCGCTTACACACGCGGTGAGTAAACTCACGGCGAGTTTTGTATTGCGTGTAGAGCATTCTCACTTGCTCCTACGCGCGAAATTTTTCTCACGTGTTCACACGTGGTGAGTGAGTTTCAAACTCCCGGTGAATTCACCAGCCTTCCTATGCTTCATCGCATACGTACTTGCGGGGAATTTCCCCAGGACTTTACTCGCTACGTGTGTGGCGCACTATTGGTAGTGTACGTACGTACGTACTGTATCGACCAGTTGCGCTAAGAATTAAGGGTGGTCGCGAGCTTAACCCTGTCTGTATTACACTTTTCCAGCCCATTATTCCCCTTCTTCTCCTTTTACCAGTAAAAAATGCACTGGAAAAAATTTTAATTCATAGTAGGACGAGCGCGCATCAAATCAGCGTGGGACGTGCAATCCGAATTCATATAAACCAGTTGAAACATTAGCCGAAGTTTTATTCCACTCACTCCGCGCACACGAGAAAAGAAACTTCGACTGATTTCACAACACTAAAACCAAAAATATATAATTGGGCTTAGGGGAAGAATGGATCACACAGTGTAAACGAAGGAGGCAATCCCTGACTCATATTCGCCCCATTTTATTGGGTTTTTCATTTCCCCATTTTATTGGGTACCCATTTTATTGGGTTTTACGAAACCATTTTATTGGGTTTTACGAACCCATTTTATTGGGTTTTTTGATTCGTCATTTTATTGATTTTTCGATTCCCCATTTTATTGGGTTTTTCGATTCCCCATTTTATTGGGTTTTTCGATTCCCCATTTTATTGGGTTTTTCGATTCCCCATTTTATTGGGTTTTACGAAACCATTTTATTGGGTTTATCGATTTCGTAAAACCCATTATAATGGTTTCGTAAAACCCAATAAAATGGGTACCCAATAAAATGGGGAAATGAAAAACCCAATAAAATGGGGCGAATATGAGTCAGGGATTGCCTCCTTCGTTTACACTGTGTGATCCATTCTTCCCCTAAGCCCAATTATATATTTTTGCTAAAACAATGGGAACCTTGCTAACAAATCTCAGCCATCAGAGTAAGATAAGTATAGAACCTTTGAAACATTAGCAAAAATCCCTTTCACCCAACCATATATAAACATAGCCCCATACAGGACCTCTCGATTTTTTGCATAAACCCCATGGCATGGGGTATTTACCATATGCGGTAACGCGATTGGGTTGGTCGATAGCGACCCCGCGGTATTTAGTGAAAGTTTGGATCGGTGCCTGCGGGGTCGTCGACGTCATTTGTTGTCAATTCTTCTTTTCACTTGCTCCTTTTCCGCTCTCAGATGATTGAACAAGGTCGACAACCCAGCAGGCACCGATCCAAACTTTCATTAAATTCCGCGGGGTCGCTATCGACCAACCCAATTGCGAAAACGCAACTCGTCCATGTATTATGCCAACCGCAAGAGAATAAAGAGAATGATTTGAAACACTCCACACAACCTACCTCACGATTGCCAAACACAACCATAACGGGCGACCATAAAACCGCTTTGAAACATTAGCTCGCCACTCGACTGGCTCAGTAACAGCAATCACAACAAATATAGAGAATTGATCGTACTATAGTCTGGCCAGTAGGAGTTGGCAGTTGGACTTGCACGCCGTCCCGCTACTGTCTTCTCAGCTGCGCACAGCACACCGACGACCAGAGCATCGATATGCCATGTACTCCCGAAATTTATATACAGAGTGTCTCAAAATAAACCGTCCACCTTTCCGTGCATGTAACTCTGGAACCAAATCTTACAGTTTTATGCGGTTTCTTTTATTTTGTAGCCAAGGCTTCAACGCAGGTGTGTACAAAATTTTAACTATTTCGTCGACATACTTTGGAAATTGCGACGGTTTGAATCTCGAAGCTCAAAATCGACGTTTTCTTCATTATGGAGAAAAATCTCGGTCTTATTCTTTCAAGATACCCAGTGCAATGCGTTTGCTACCCTGGCACTGGAGCTAATGCATGAGATACGCATTTTCTAGCATTTTGAAACATCTTTTTTCATTACGAGGCTAATTTTGTTTGGACCATGCACAGAAGACCCCCTAATCGGTACTATCAGTTCGAAAAACCCTCGTTTTTGACCGCCGGGGAAATAACGTGTTTGAGCAGCTTCCACTTGGCCTATGAAGCTCAAATTTTGTACACATCTGAGTTGAAGCCTTTGCTACCAATACAAAAAACCGCATGAAAATTAAAGGTGTGGTTCCAGAGTTACATGCACTGGAAGGTGGACGGTTTATTATGAGACACCCTGTATACTAAACTATATAGGAGTTCGTGAAAAGGTTATGGCGATCGCAAAAAGAGAAACGCAAAACTCAAAAGTGGAACTGCCAACTCCTACTGGCCAGACTATAGGACTAGAATGTTTTTGTTCACGAGTGCATGAATGCATCGAATTCGCAGACAGCCTAGAGGGGTTAGCTGGCGACCACCCATAATTTGAATAGGTTTGCTTTCTTATCTCAACACCTATTCGCCTTACTCGATAAGAGGACGCGTTTCTTCAACCTTCCCGCAGAATAGCGCGTGCATTATTTGCCTTTAGTCCTTTATGCACTTGTTGTACGTAAATCGCTTATGAGAAATACTCAAATGTGGAGGAGAAAAAAGATAATTTTTCCTCGTTCTTTCACCTGTCCTTGTTCACCGTTTACTTTTCCTCACTTTTCATTTTAGTTTTCTTTTATTTTTTCTTGCAAGCGTTTAGTACAGTTCGTTGTGCTGTTGAGAAATACCGCACTCTGTTCTAGGAAAAATAAACAGTGAACAAGGACAGGTGGAAGAACAAAGAAAGATGATCTCATTATCCTTCACATTTGAGCATTTCTCATTAGCGATTTGCAACAAATAATGCATAAAGGACGAAGGTAAATACTGCACTCCGTTCTGCGGAAAGGTTGAGAAAAAAGCGCGCGTCCTCTTATCGAGTAAGGCGAATACGCCTTCATTCAACTCGCTCACCCTGCTGTCGTGCCAGTTCCTGCTGCAGATGTGTCTCCCTCCGCGGTATTAACTGCTGCACCTGCGTCCACTTGCCCTCCAACTCGCGTCCGTTCAGCGGCGTGTAGGGGTTAAGCATGGCCGCTGCTCTATCCAGACCGTGCTGTTGGATCAACTGGAGCATTTCCCGTTCGATGTTCAGGATGGCTTTCAGCTCGTCTTCCGCTTCGCCCAGCGTCGACTTGAACTCCTCGTGTGCGCGCAGCAATTGCTGAAACAACAAACAACACAGTGGGAGAACGCCGGGTGAACTTGCGGAGTTGATGCTTCATTCATCATACAAACGTCAACCTTGGTGTTTTATTTGCAGGCAATAATGACTGTAGAATGGGTCACGTTGCGAATTTGATGTATCAAGCGATAAGGTCGCAAAAGTAACCCCATCATAACACAGGGTACTACGGGGTAAACCCGGCCATGGAAAATCCGCCTACCTATGTTTCATGGCAGCATATCTCAACAAATGTGATATCACTCGATTCCTTGAACTCTCCTCTTTCAAATGGACTACGTGGTTCATCATGTGCTGAAACAGACCATTTACATATTACGTCGACGCTACCCCCCCCCCCCCCCCCCCTCCAACTGCCGCAAAGGGCTGTCATGGCGACGGTGGGGGGTGCCCCTGCCAGCAGCTGATGACGTAATATGTAAATTACCCCTTAGGTGGCCGGATTTACCCCAAACCCCACGGTACCCCTGCACCTACCTGGACTTCTTCCATGGTATGCACGATGACCATATCCTGCAGGTCGTCCCTGGCTCCGTCCATCCAGTTGTTGAACGGCGCTGCCCGCTTGGCGAAGTCCAGATGCAGCTGGTCCATGCGTTCCGCCAGTCTCTCGGCCTCCTCCAACTGCTGTCGACGCGTGGCGGCTAAGGCACCCAACAGGTCCCATTGGTCGCAAATCACCTGCGAAGAAACACACGGATAAGACACGTAAAAAAGAGGGAAGTGGAGAAGATAAAGCGGCCTCCACTCTAATGACAAAAATAGATAATTAGGCTTAGGGGAAGAATGGAGCACATAGTGTAAACGAAGGAGGCAATCCCTGACTCATATTCAAGGGGAATCTAAAGCACGCCATCCACACACACACAAACAGTCACGCCGACAAGCAACAGAAGACCGTTTACGCGCCACGAGATTGTTTGTGTGTGTAGATGGCGTGGTTCAGATTCCCCATAATAATGGGTTGAATATGAGTCAGGGATTCCCTCCTTTGTTTACTGCGTGCCCCATTCTTTCCCTAAGCCCAGTTGAGTTGTGCTTCGGCCCCCAAGCGGGAAAGAAAAGACACGGTTTGCGCCTATTCAAAAGTCGGGACTAACGATTCTTCGCGATGGAACCACAACAACATTAACGCAGGCGCAGTCGCTGGTTTCTCTTTCTTGGCGCGTGGGGGCCGAACCACGACTCTTTACAGCGTAGGGCGCTTTGGCTCAGTGGTAGGAGGGGGGATGAAAGCAAAGCAACACTTGTGGGGTTCGACTCCTTTCGTCGCCAAACTTTCCTTTTCTACTCTCTTGACTAATGCATTGCTGCACCGCTTGAGTCATTATTTTTGCGTTTCCCATAGGCCACCCCTTGCGGTCACCCGGAAATAATAACTCTTAGCAGTTGTGACCGTCACTGTCCGAATATATTTCTGGCCCAAATTCTCACGGACATCCCTGGCGGTCAACAAAACTGATGGGGATACAAATCATCTCACCTTGCATCTGGTGTTTACGCTGACTGTATCGTGATAGTGCAGAGCGTTGAGTTCGCGGGCGATGTTCGCTATCTGCTCCACTCTCTCCTGATGAGCTGCCAAATCGCTCTCGAAAGCTTCGTGTCGCTTACGCAACGCCTACAGAAACATACGGAACGCATCCAGTATGAAGCCTATTTTTCATCCCGATCCCATCAAACAACAGTACGTACGCAGAATACGCTAGACAAAAAAACGAAGTAGCCAACGAGCGACCCTGCGGTGAGTAGTGAAACTAAAGCTTGGCTCGTCAGTTACCTGGGAGTAGAAAAGGAGCGAGTTAAAAGAAAAAATGGCAACAAATACTGTCGACGACCCCGCAGGCACCGATCCAAACTTTCACTATTCGCGAGTTGTGCTATTATAAGCGCTAGTTCTACGTAGGTCGCGAAGGTGACCCTTCTAAATAACCGTGAATTTCGGTGCAACATTTATTTGATCGGCGCCGGGAGGGGGGTCGCTTGATTCGAACACACTAATTTTCGAGCACACAGCTCAGGTTGTATGGTAAACAATAGCCGTACTATTGGTTCAATAAAATGCGTTCGAATATTATTTCATGGTTTACATACTAGCTGCCCTTATATTGTCGTTAGATCGAACTACGCAGCATGATATAAAGACTTTGAAACATTAGCTCGTCATTCTACTCGCTCGGGTGTAATAACCTGCAGACGGAAGGGAAACAGTCAATCGTAGAAGAATGAGTTTCGTTTCGGAGAAAAACCATTATAATTATTTTCAACACGGAGTCCGATTCAACAGCAGAGAATACTGAAATACCGGGCGGAAATAAAAACGCTTTGAAACATTAGCTCCACCACCCAACTGAACTAGCTCAGCGAAATCAATTATGTTAAAACACATAGAGAATTGACCATATTAGGCAAGAAGGCAGTGCATGAAATACAGCATTCGTAGACTACAGTCTGGCCAGAGAGGAGTTTGCAAATTGAACTCAAGTCGTCTTGCGCGGTTTGCATGTTGCTTCTGCAGAGTAATAGGAGAACACAAAGCATGGGTACGTTGTTCAGGCAGCTGGGAAGAAAAAGAAAGCGAGCGGGGAATAAACAAACGACGTCGACCGCGACGCCGATCAAATGTTGTTGCATTGAAACTCACGATTATTCAGAGGGGTCACCACTCAGCTCTGTACTTGCGCTTAGTGCAAAAACGTGAATATATAGGGTGTCTCATAATAAACCGAACACTTTTCCGCGCGAGTAACTCAGGAACCACGCGTTAGATTTTCATGCGGTTTTTTGTATTATGTAGCCAAGGCTTCAACTTAGATGTGTACAAAATTTTAGCTTCCTAGGCCCAGTGAAAGCTGCTCAAACACCTTCTTCTCCGGCGGTCAAAAACGAGGGTTTTTCGAGCTGGTAGTACCGATTTAGGGGTAATTCTGTGCATGGTCCAAAATAAAATTAGTTTCATAATGAAGAAAGATGTCCCAAAATGCTAGGAAATGTTTATCTCATGCATTATCCCCAGTGCCAGCATAGCAAGCGCATGAAACAGAGTATCTTGAAACATTAAGACCGCTATTTTCCCCATAGTAAAGAAAAAGGTCGATTTTGAGCTTCGAGATATAACCCGTCGTAATTTCCGAAGTTTGTGGACCAGACAGCTGAAATTTTGTATACATCTAAGTTGAAGCCTTGGCTACTAAATACAAAAAACCGCATGAAAATCCAACGTCTGGTTCCAGAGTTACATGCACGGGAAAGTGTTCGGTTTATTTTGAGACACTCTGTACATACCACAGGATTGCTATCGACCAACCCAATGCAATCGCGACAACGCAACCCATGAATATGTGACGTGCCGCGTTCCGTATGGCGACAGGCGGGCCCCAAAAAGGGGGAGGGAAAAAGGACCGAACGGGAATCGAATCCGCTATCCTCAGCCACAGCTGTGGACGTTTTTAGGCACATGACCACGTGCCGGTCCAATCGCGGCAGAGGGGATTAGAACCCGCTCGCTGCCCTGTCACACAACTGGACTTTAGGCACACCAGCAGGTACCGGTCCGGGAACAGATTGGCCAAACTCGAATGACGTGCCGCGTTCCGTATGGCGATAGCCGGGCCCCGAAAAGGGGGGAGAGAAATAGGACCGAACGGGAATTGAACCCGCCACCCTCGGATACAGCTGCGGACTTAGGCACCCCACCAGGGACCGGTCCGGGGACTTTTGGCTAAAACTCGCGTCGCCTTACATACCTAGAACTGGTTTACGTACACTACTGGCCTCGGACGCTAATTCCATACGTAAGCAGTACGTAACACTCGCCTTACATACCTAGTTTACGTATACTACTGGTCTCGGACGCTATTGCCATACGTTACAGTAAGAATGCCCGTTTTGGTCGACTGCTTAAGCGTACTTTGAGCTCGTAAAGCTTGGCACTGCGCCAGTCACCGGACTTGAGGCCCTCCTCCTGTCCCTTGGCCCACTCCTCGTGCATGGCACACTTGCGTCGGAACTTCTCCGCCAAATGCTCCAAACGCTCCAACCTACACACAAAGAAATAAACGCAGCGCATAGCTATCTTGCAGCAGCGTTCTTGCAGCCGAATTTTCTAATGCTGTAAGTTCATTATGCATTCTTGGAAACAGACATTAGTGCATCAAAGACGGAGCGAGAAAACTCATGATGAATTCACTGCATGTAATGTATGCGTTGAAGCATAATTGGGGGGGGGGGGGGGGGGGGGGGGGTTCAACGGTGAATTCACCGTTAATGTACTCACTCACGTGTGTGTAGCGCACTATTCACAATAACACGTGGGCCTATTCATACTGGGGCAATGAGCCAGGCTGCGTACTTACCGCATCATTTCCGACAAAAGCCATTCTTCGAAACCGGATTCCGCGTTCTCCAAATTCTTCCAGGCAGCGTGAATATCCTGCAAATCAACCAATCATAATTTGGTCCCCATATAATCTGACGTCGAAATCAACGCCGTCTATACAGACATACTAAAAGTCTTAACCCCTACCGTAATCAGCTTTCCATCCGTCGATAGGCAGGTGGGTCAGCAGAGACGACAAAGTTCGGGATGGATTAACGCAATACCCAATTACACCCTTCCCATTCTCCCATCTATCCATTCCTGCTTATCCATTCCTTAACCCCTACCATAATCCTCACCTATCTCCCCGTGCTTATTCATTCCTTAACTCCTACCGTAATCAGTTTTCCGTCCGTCGGCAGGTAGGCGGGTCGATTGCTCAGGCGGAGCTTGGTCTGCAGGGTGTTGAAGGAGGTCTCCAGGCGTCCCTTCTGCTCGATGCGAGGGGGTTTCTCGCGGCGTCGGTAGCCGCGGAAATCCTCCAGCTTCCTCTGCACGCTCTCCAGGGTAGCTTCCGCCAACGTGCCCTTGTTCTGCAGCCACGGCAACCAACGGGCGATCCATTCCAACAGCTGAAGAACAACAACAGAAACAGATCACACGGTATAATATAGCGCCTGGCCAGTAGGAGTTGGCACTTGGACTATTTGAGTGTTGCGTTATTTACAACGCCGTCCCGCTACTTTTTCTTCAGGTGCGCACCGACGACGGGCGGAGCACCGCGAAAAAAGAACGAAGAAAATGCCATGTACTCCTGAAAATTGTATACTAATAAACCTACATAGGAGTCCGTGGCACATGAAACAGGACAGCCATGAACACCTTGAAAGTAAGGACATAGGAGACCTCGCGTTATTTAGCGATTCTAAACAACGCAGAGTAAACAACGCAACACTCAAATAGTCCAAGTGCCAACTCCTACTGCCCAGACTATAATACATACAGTACATGTGAAAGAATCAATGGCCGTGGTCGCATTGAAGTTTTAGGTCGAACAACGCAACGTGATATACAGAATTTGAAACATTAGCCCGCCATTCTACTCGCTCCGGTCTAATACTGTAGTATATATGCGGACAGGCAGATTGAAGGACAGCTGTTGTTGGTTTGTTGTCCGTTTGTTCACGAATAATAAATGGGTGTTGTCAATTTGTTGACGAAATGACAACAAACCGACAACACCCATATAAGGCCTACTATTCGTCAACAAATGGACAAAAAAACGACAAAAGCTGAGCGACTTGTTGACAACCATGACGGCGTTTCGCGGTATGCGTTAAAAAAGTGCTTACATCCGCAGCCAGTCGTTCATATTCCTCCATCAGCTTCTCATTATCCTGGTTCACTTTCAACACTTTGCATATGCGATTTGCAGCCGTTTCCGCCTACAAAATACGAATTTTAAAACACGTTATAATGTGCGGGGTAATTTGGGCCACTATTTTTACCTTACATACCTACTCAATTAGTAGGGGCGATGGACAAACCCAGCAAATGCAGTACAACAATCAAACAGTAGGGCGCATATATGATTGATTTTGTTATCATCAGTCACCAATTTGCTCCCTTCCCAACTAAAATGAGGTTGGGGTGGCCCCATCTAACTTTTCGACCCGAATTACCCCACACTAATTACATACGAATTCAACATTTAGCGCCAATTCACATAGCAGCAACATTATCCACTACCCGAACATCAGCCTGCAGCTATGTGAATTGGTTCTCATTCCGAACCATTCCGTGCGTACATACAAGCTCGAACATTCAAAAAACTGCTGGGCAGAGTAACCAAAAGTTGCGGCCTGCCACAAGGAAAACAATCCGGTAAATAAAGAATAGGCAACGGAATTAAGGCACACCAAACCTGCTGCATCCCAGAGAAGCAATGGTAATAACTGGAGACGTAGGTCATCACTGTCTTTTCATCTGGCCGCGCCGCATTAACCAAATCTGCAACACAGAAACACTGACAACATAACAGCCGCCATGCATACATATATGACATGGACTGAGAACGCATACTGATACTGACAAAAGGAACCTCCGCATTATTGTTACACAAATTACAGAGCATTTCATAGCAATAGAAATAAATCCCAGAAGGCAAAAATGCCACAGCACTGCCACAGAAATTCAGCACAACCAGCTAAACGCGACTAAAAGTTAGCACATTGCATGCAGTGAGCACATAAGATCTCCAAAGTCAAAGAAAGCAATGCACTCCACTCTATAATTATCAACAATACATACTGAAAGCGGGACATCTCAACTCTGTAAGCCTATTCAGTATGCATTCCTGCTATTACTTCAAATTACACAAGCCCAAAAAGTTTGTGATAATGCTCAATAAAAAACGCAGGCAGGACCCATCAAACTTGAGCCACACAAGCAAGCAGAAAAAGAAGACAAAAATTGAGTTTCCCTACACATAGGGTACGGTGGGGTAAACCCGGCCATGGGGTAAACCCGGCCACCTAAGCTCCTTTGAACTTGCTGTTCCAGAAAAATGATGGAGCAAATAGTTCAGCTGAAAGAGGAGAATTCAAGGAATCGAATTGATATAATCTTTGTCCCAATCGGTTCTATTGGTTGCTGAGATATGCAGCCCTGAAACTTAGGTGGCCGGATTTTCCCATGGTCGGGTTTACCCCATAGTGCCCTACTAGACCTGATGTGCGCCTCTGAACGCGTGGTAGAAGCAGGAGACGTAGGTGATGACCGATTTCTCATCCGGTCGCGCCGAAAACACCATATCTGAAAGTCGAGGTAGGAGCACTCCACTCCATAAAACAGCCATACATACTATATAACACTATACAACCACGGACAATGATATACCACCACCACCACCACCACAAAACTCGCTACAAAGAGTGTAGTAGGGTAGCGTGACATAAAACCGCCCCTCCCTGAAATACATTTTTGAGAGCCATGTGTTCAAAATGGTAGCTAATACCACTCAAAAGTGAGGGGTTTGTCCCATGGACGGTTTTACCCCAAGCTACCATTGCGCCTGCCTACGAAGCCTGCCTACTATGTGAGAAGACTATGCAACCTTGATTTTACGCTTAACCCGTCCCAAACTTTCTCGTCTTCAAAGTCAACCAACCGCGGGTTCACCGTATGAAAAAACAAGGAGTTTGGAATGGGTATCCACAAAGCCGGTTACATTTTTGTTGATAGAATAGATCGATCAATAGGCTACATCCTACCAAGAATGCACAACAACTCGACAATTAGAAGTTGACAGATCGAACTAGGACACAAAGAAAATGCAGTAGAAGTGAACAGCAAGCAACCGCATGACGTATGTAGGCCTATTATTGATCACAATTCACAAAATCACTGCAGTCTGTCCAGAGAAAGAATTCGCCATGAAGCTTAGCCCGTGCTGCGCAATTTTCATGTGCTCCCGAAGAATGAGTGCACGAACCATGGACAAAAATCCGCGTTTGCCTTTTCAATTTTTAGCAACGCGAGGAGAGTTCTATATTATAGCGAGCTCTGGCTGGATAGACTGTAATGAATAGGGTACTGTGGGGTGAACCCGGCCATGGGGTAAACCTGGCCACCCAAACTCCTTTGAGAACTTACTGTTTCAGCAAACAAACGATGAACCAAACAGCTCAAATGTTGACAGAGGAGGGTCCAATGAATCGATTGATATCACACTCGTCTCAATCGATCCCTTGGTTGCTGAGATATGCAGCCCTAAACTCAGTTGGCCGAATTTTTCCACGGCCGGTGTTACCCCACAGTACCCTAGCGTTTGTCTACCACCGAGTGACTGCTTGTACTCTACCTTCTGGATCTAACATGCGCGGAATATCCAGGTGTTTCTCCGCCACGTCGAAAGCTAGCGCCAGATTGTGCAGAGGGTTGGACTTGCTCAGCTGGTCGTAGTCCAGCAGCTCGGGCCGATGACGATGTATGAGGGCGCAGAACGCCAAACCGTCCTTCCAACTGCAACACAGAAAGAAACAAGCAGTCCATTCATTGGGTACAACGCGTGTGCATGCAAGAAATGCAGTACACATGAAGAATGGAATACTGTCGGGGCAAAAGGATGCATAAAGTCACCACATTTACACAACTCTGCCTGACACGATAAACAAAATCGAATAGGAATTTTTCCAGATGTGGCAGGCAAGGAATCAAACCCTGGACCTTTCGCCTTCCAGGCGAGCGCCCTAAAACCATTGAACTACACCCCTGGATGACCTCACTCACACAAAAAGACGGTCATATAAGACTGAAACGAACCAGAATAAAATTTGACAGAAAGTACGCGAGGGAATCGAACCCAGAACCTCTCGCGTTCCAGCCGACCGCCTTATCCATTCAACTACACACCTAGACGACCGCAGTCACACAAATTACAGCTAACCTACCTGACGTGGAAATTCTGGACGTCTACGTTTCGGTAGGGAGCCGTCTTTCTCTGGCACCACAGCAAAAGACCGTCCTTGGCCGATAACTCTGCAATTGCACAACAAGAGAAATAAACATTACCACAATACACAAAATTTAGGGTACTGTTGGGTAAACCCGGCCATGGAAATATCCGGCCACCAAACTTTCAGGAATGCGTATCTCAGCAACCAATGGCCCGATTAAGACAAGAATAATATAAATCGATTCCATAAACTCTCCTCTTTCAAATGAGCTATTTGCTTCACCATTTGCTGAACAGCCAGTTGAAAGGAGCTTAGGTAGCCGGGTTTACCCCGTCGCCGTGGCCGACATTACCCCACAGTACCCTACTTGTGAAGATAAACCAGCCAACACAGCATAAGTACAATTAGCAAGAAACGCGCACCTTCTACAGAGATATCCTGAATAGCGAACCGCAGGATTATGGTCCAAATAAGGCCGAGGGTCATCTTCACGTTACCGTCAACAATCTCTGCAAAGCATACGCATCCATGATTGCAGTAGGTACCATAACAAGTCTCCGTTTACTTGGTGTCCAACTTCATGTATGTGTATGTCGGAGTCATAAAGAAACGGTGGACGGTTGATGCCGCGTTCACCATACGCCATGTCCTCCTGAATACGTCGGACGTACGGACGTATGGTGAACGCGGCATGAGGGTAGCCACGGCTAGTCTAGGTACAGTTAGTCATTGCATATTTCCACATTCGCGTAGCATAGGCATAGCGCCATCTTCCGCCGTTTCTCACATGAATAATCTGCGGTATAGTCTGGCCAGAAAAAGTCAACTATGGGACTCAAGTCGTCCTGCGTAGTTTGCGTGTACTTCTGCTAAATAGGAGTACACGAAGCATGGACAGAAATTCGCAATTGTGAATCTATTTTACGCAACGCACCATGGCCAACTCTTGCTGACCAGACTATAAATATTTCCCCTCTGTCCGAGTTTCCCCCAGTTTTCCCCCATTCATTCTTACCTTCCGCTCCGATGCTGACCAGTTTGACGCCCTTGCTCTCGATGAAGTCCAGGGCTTTGTTCACGTTGGCGATCTTGTGAAAGCGCATCTTCCCCCGATCGGGTTTCGGCAGGGTTTCCCCGCTGATCACCTCCAACAGCAGCATCAGCTTGAGTCCGTTCCGGAAATCCTCCTCGATAATCTCGATGGACGTACCCGCTTTACGGAGATGAGAGTTGCACCACGCAGTGAACGTCTATAACACAATTGCAGCTACAGTGTACAGAATGTAGGGTAGGGCAGCTTGGGGCAAATCCGTTCTCCTATCACGGGTATTCCCGAGTTCAAAAAACGCCTCTGTTTCTTCGTTCAATTCACTAGCCATCTAGCAACCTTGGCTAGTTGGTGGGGAAAAAACCCAATCACCAAGGTTGCGTGGACGACGTTTCACTGCTAAAATAGTAAACTTTTATATCGAGCAGCTTGACTTATCAAAAAACATGGGAAATTATACTCTTCTCGTTATGGCGACCGTATCGCGAAGTCTGAAGAGGCGTACCACCTGTTCACTTGTAACTTCAACTTCACCATTTTGTTCCAACTCTTGAGCCTCCTCCGTCATGGCTCAAGGAAGGGAGGGGTACATACAGAAAAATATAGGCAAAACAGGGAAGGAGTTAAGACCAGAGTTACTTCAGCAAACAACTGCTCATCGGAAGGTGTGAAGACAAGAATGACAGTAAAATAATGTCACGTCTCCCTTTCCTAGTGGGAGTGGTAGGAAATGTAAAAGACTTGCCATGAAATATGGGATCATGTGTAGTTGTAAGCATGCAGAGAGACAAACTCACAAATTTGAGGCACTTGAGGCTGGCATTAGCATATGCTACTGCTACTGTGCCTAATGACAAATAATATAGCATCAGGTATGGTATGCCTGCATGCACTTGCTGTGTGGCATCAAGTAGTTCTGATAGTCCTGTTGTACAGGCTGTTTAGTTTGTTATGTCACCTCGAAAATGCTAATAACTTCTGTTTTAACGAAGGGATTTCAACCAAATTTTTTTATTAGAATCCTGAAAATTTAGGAAACAAGCATGCAAAATTTCATGACTGAATGTAAAGTACGAAGGGAATTATGAAGCCTCAAACATTGGGGGTCAAAATCGGCAGTGGCGTGAAAAACGCTCCATTTTCGAAGTCCACATAGGAGAAGGTGTGCTGTTCCCCTCCATTCAAGCATCCATTCGAATCTTCTGCAGCTTACAACGCCTAAACATTGAGGGAACATTACCGCCATCCCTATGAACATGCTTGAAAAGAGTACTTTCCACAGTTTTGAAGATGGCTGCACAAGTGCTGAAGAGCGGAGGCGGACACTTCGAAAAATAGGACCTGAAAAGGCGTCGCTTGTTTCTTCGTTAATAGTGTTTGTATATTTATGAAATTTTGCATGCTTGTTTCCTAAATTTTCAGGATTCTAATAAAAAAAATTCGGTTGAAATCCCTTCATTAAAACAGAAGTTATTAGCATTTTCGAGGTGACATAACAAACTAAACAGCCTGTACAAGTGTGCATTCAGGTTTGGTGGTTTCACATGCCACATCTGTGCAACTCAGAGCCATAAGCTTTACACACGACACAATCTTGCCGAGCTTATTCATCCAAAAACTGCAGCCAGCTGATCTGTGTTTTTCTGATGCCCCCTTCTGCTTGCATTGATGTGCTTGTGCTTTGGCAATGAGTAAGTCTGCTTGTGCTCAATAAACTACCCAATCTTTGCTTCTTAGCTGCCAATGGGATAGCAAAAGCTGGTTCTGCAAAAATGCTTTAAACCAGCTTCATTGCATTCGTACATTGCTTCTGTTGTTTGTGACTGTGCTTTGAAAAAATTCCAATTGATGAATTTGTAACAAGTAGCTTCGTTTGTTCATAAGCGCCTCAGGCAAATGGGGAAAATCACCCCAAAGCAATGCGCACAACCCACCTTATATACTACACTGGAGCCAGACAAAATCAACATTACACTTCTTGCTTTTTCCTTCACCCCCACTGCTCGCTTGCTGCTGCTTGTGCTTATGTGCCCGTTTCTGCTTTTAGCTTCCTGCTTGCTTGCATCTCAGACTTGTTTGCGACTTGCCAGCTAGCTGGCTACATAGCTGCTGCTGCTGCTGCTGCTGACTCGCCTAATGTTCCCAAGTAGTAGCATTTGCAGCCAACAGTAGCTAAAGGGATGAATGTACCCATTGCAGCGTGGAATATGGACCAGTTGCGCCAAGACAAGACCTATCTATGAGTGCTGTATGTGAGCTGACCCTCCATGTTACATTCTTCAGCATATTTTTCCTTCCCTCATTACCGATCAACAAAGTGCGCTGAAAAGTGTATTACAGAGGGTTCAGTTCACGATCACCCATATGGATGATATGGCTGATTTCTTAGCGCAACTGGTCCATACTGTGTATGTACGCACATATTTTTACACATCTCCACCCTCTTTGCACACTAAATCTTTTCAAAGACAGAGCATTACCAGCATATTTTGAAAATTATGCTAGCTTTTGAGCTTGTTTATTATGCAAATGACCCCCAACTGAGCGGATGCTGTGTTTCTAGAGAATGTAGTTAGGCCAAGCAACTTGAAATGTTTATGCCATGACTGTACTGTTATATAGTGGCAGCTTATGCTGCATATCCACATTATGCAGGGCTTCATCATCAATGGCCTAGTGCCCATTATCATGTACAGCGAAATCACACCAAGTGCAATCCAAGTGCAATCTTGCAGCAACCCTAAGTATCACCTCGTACCAGTCAATAAACAACAAAAAACAGCAGCCACAAACTGCAAAATAATGTCAACATGGCAATTGACAAATTGCCATTTTCCGTTCACCAAAACTGCACATACTATACAGCGCACTTAATCTGCTTACATGGCTCAGCTTACTAGCACTTACATTAGCTAACTGATGCAAGCAGTGCTAAGCTGAGAAAAGACAGAAGCTCCCCCAAAAACAGTGTATTTACTTTTTTCAATAATATTGCTTGCATATCCCTCTGTGCCCTGCGTGCTAAAATATGGCTTCTGTTTCATCTATAGCGCGATGAAGCAGCTGGCAATAAAATAAAATATGCGCGTGCTAGCTGCTTGGTTGCTTGCACACATCCGAGGGTGTTGCAGGTTACAATATACCACATGAGGAGCTGACCAGATTCTTTTTGCGTTTGAAGGTGGCCTAAAGACCTGAGTCCCAAACGCAAAGTCGTTGGAAATGCTTTTGAATGAGAGAAATCGGTCCCCTGTGCGCGGCAAAAATGAAGACGACTTTATCCCAAGCACTTGACGACACTAAACTGGTCACCAACATACCACAGCACAGAACTCCCGTCATCTGTGCATATGTACGTTACGTACCATGTATCCGTGTGCGTACGTATATATTACATACCAGTGGGAAAACCGTAGCGCCAGCTTTCAAAGAAGCTTCATCTTTCCCCTCTTCTCTTGC
>JASAMW010005394.1:0-18050 GCA_030247985.1 Epsilonema sp. ZAB3_2
CTGGCGGTTTCTAGGTAGTATACAATCAATTTATACAGATATAGTACGGTAATTCTTCGTTTCTTCCTTGTTTTCCTTTGGGCCCTCTTGGGTATGCAGCATGCTTCGATCCGTATTCGTATAGGTGGTGCTAAGTCTTGTAGGTACCGTACAGTAGTCGTGCGGGAAGCGGGATGCCTTTAACGCGCCTCTCTCCCTCTCTCTCTTTTAGCCTGCTCGTTCTCAGTGAGCGGGACCGACAGCACAACTGACACCATCTCTGGCACCGGTGTCACCTGTACTGCGGTGGATTGCAATCCCACCGCCTGCACTTGCACGGTTCCGAGTGGGGAAACCGCCACGATCACGAGGAACAACGTTGCAAATGGCTTCAACTGCCAGCTCACTTTGCCCAATCCACCCGGTCCTCAAGCCATCGCCAGTTTGACAGCCGTCACCGACAGCACCGGAGTCTGCGCCGTTAATGGCCCCGCGGCCGGGGATACCTTCACTCTGGCCTGCAACAATGGCGTACTCACTTCCGGCAACCTGGCCACGACGATCGCACCCACTACGGCCGTCACACGTACCGGCGTGACGGCGATTTCTTGCTTCAGTACCGCGAACGTACAAAACTGCCCCTAAGTTTGAAGAAAACGTCGTACGTATGGTATTCTCAGCATTACCGGTACACGTACATCCTGAAAGCAGTATACCTACATGGAGGTCCCAACGCATGGTTCTCTCCATGTACTGTATGTACATGCCTAATGCAGTTTATACGTAGCATATGATCACGGATTGAGACTCTCTTTCTCTCACTCATACAGCCATACAGGGGTTGTACTGTATATATAGGACGTACGTAACTGACGTACATATAATATTTTTGATGCGCAAGAATAGGTACCTTACCGTACTCTACCTACTGCTAGTGCTAGGTTACCTACTAGTAGTGTAACCAAGTTTAAATTCCTATACCCTACGTACTTGGCACGCGTGGCTTTGCAGTTTTAAGACTAGGGTAGCGTGGGGCAAAACTAAATCGCGGTAAAGGCGGACGATTTTGCCCCACTGCCCACGCTACCCCTATTGCCTATTACTAAACAGTAAACATACCCTAGGATATTGTGCATAACATAATATACATATCCATCACACTTATGTACATATCTTAAAACAGAGCTTTTTCACAAGTGCGTATATAACATAATTATTTTTTGAGTAGTCAACTGCTCTGAAAATATTTTACCTGGATAGTGTCCCATAATAAACTCCGGGCGTTTCCGCGCTTATAACTCTCGAGTTAAAGATGAGATTTCAATGCGGTTTTTTCTATTATTTAGCCATGGCTTCAACTTAGATACTTGCAAAATTTCATCTGCGTAGCTTCATTGGTTATGGTTTTATTGGCCTTCAAAGTTATGGTCCCGTTTTTGCAGTTTTTCCCTCAGTACTGTAGAATCGCTGTTTTAAGATGACTCAAATTTGTATTTACGCTTCCAGACTTTGAATTGACGTCCACACGTCAAGTTCTTTCGCTATGTGGATTGTTCTGAGGCACTTAGAACAAAATTGGCAGGGGTTGATAGCAAATTATGCCAGAAAATGTGTCGAATTTGCTTATTTGGGGGAAAAGTCCATAGAAATTGGGGGGATAGAGAATGTAGCTGTTTTGAACCAGTTCTAATTGAACTAGAATCATGAAATTTTGCCTGCATCTAAGTTGAAGCCTTGGCTACATAATGCAAAAAACCGCATTGAAATCTGAGCTTTAGCTCGAGAGTTATTACCGCGGAAAGCCCCGGAGTTTATTGTGGGACACCCTGTATAGTGAAGTAATGTTGTGATCGGCGGTACTTGTAGTCGACTGCCTCTCCCTCATTCCCAGATGTCCCACGTTCAGATGCATGCAAAAAGTCAAGAACACGATTGTGCGTATGAAATATGCCAGCCATACTGTTCATTCATACTGAGTATTGAAATGCATGAACGTATTATTATGTGTATGTAGGTATGTACCTATACTACGTGTGTACATATGTACATACAGTACGTCGTACGTGCACGTATGTAAGTACTACCAGGTGAACCATGTATGTACAGTACAACAGTACGTTATGTACATGTATTGTCTACTGTACACATTCGTTAAAAAATATGATACATACAACCACAACGAACGAACGAACGAACGAACAGTACGTACTAGTGAAGTTCTAAATGTTCAATCCGTATTTACCGGTGCATAGCCCTCAATGCATAGCCCCCTATGCAGGTCCATATTGGCAAAACATAAAAACTGCCCAATGCATACTGTAGCGATAGCCCCCTATGTACTGCACGTCACTAAGCTATGCTGCCTACTTATAAGTCTGCTTGGAGGTGTATTGTACTAGAATAACCCTGTTATGACCTCAATATTATGCCCTAATACACGTGCTTTTGACCAAAAAGTATGCCTCTGCGCACTTCTCAAAAACATAAAAATGTCCCATGTACAGTATAGTATAGCCCCGTATGCATATTGCATAGCCCCATAAAGGACCTCTCAATTTTTGCATGGCGCTACTATGCTATGCACCGGTAAATATGGTATGTGCGTGCACTTCTCGTTTTCGGGACAAATTACTGTCGTCATTCCCGCCCGTGGGCTATTCCGCAACAACAAAAACGTGTGTAGCCTGAAGCGGTTTTCTGGGTAGGCAGGCATACACCCTATGTAGAAAGTAACCCTGTGTAGATTTCTCGACAGAAAAACAGAAGGACGATAGTGATCGTTGTCTATTCTTTATCGTCATTTGTCGGATCTCTGTTTTTTGACTGATTTTATGGTGACAAAACTCCAATCAAGACTGTCGCCTCTTGTATTTGTTTACTACGCCGACACGATACTAACGCGCTCCTGCCAAACAAAATGTAAAGAATTGCAGTGCACTGTAAAGAAACAGTTTGCGATGATTCCATTTTCATTATTTTGCCAATACTGTAGCATGCTCAAAAAATTGCTGCCTATTCCTCCACACTTTCTATCCATGCTTTGTCACTGTACTGTACAGTGTACATACAGTAACGCCATCCCTGCTTTCCGTTGTCAGCAGCAAATCACGGAAAAAGGACCAAAAGCTTTTTAGAGAGTGCGCTCAGCCCGCCAACTACGTTCCTTTCCTTTCGATGATAGCCAGCGCATTTTATGAACGTTCATAGAAAACGAAGTTACAGTAATGCAATAAAAGTGCGCAAAAACTACGCAAACTGAGCCGCAACGTACATATACTTACGTGCATATAGGGTACTATGGGGTAAACCCGGACACCTAAGCTTTTCTGAACTTGTCGCTTCAGCAAATGATGAACATGGTACGTACAGTAGTTCATTTGAAAGAGGAGAGTTCAATCGGATTCGTAAAATTACTTGTCTCAATCGGACGTATAGTTTCTGAGATTGTACTAGGTGTCCGGGTTTACGGGTTTACCCCACAGTACCCTACTCTGCATGCACATCGTCATCCTTGTCCACCCACAAGGACAAGTAAAGGAAGATTGTTTTTGGACAGTGCACTGCAATGCACGCGACGATACTGTCCCTCGAAACGCATCGCCGCGGGGCAAAATGTGTATCCTAGCGTTGAACTGAACACCTGTTAGGCAAAGATCCGAACAGTGATCGTCGGTTTTTTATTAAAAAAGAGAAAAAATATCGCGACGCGCGATTTGCGTGGATTAAACCGCGCAAAATTGTGGGAATCCATAGGTTACACGACAGCAACGAAACGCGAAAACCTAGGGTACTGGAACAAAGGATAGCCGGTAGAAGTTACAGTTTGTAGGTACGTTCCAATGCCACGAACTATAAAAACCGATTCTTTTTTGGGTATCCGCACTTTCATTTTTCTTTCCCCCAGATATCCCATGTTCATAGATACACTACAGTGTGCAGAGCTGAGAGACGAAATACGAATAAAATATGAGGCTGCTCAATTCATTAGTTGTTAAACCATGTATTATTTTGTTTTTTGGACGACTGTTGACCCAGGTAGTTGAAGCATGTGGAACAACTTCATCCAATTACGACCACTACTACTAGTACTAGTACGTCAACAACGTCTACTACTACAACAACTACAACGACAACTACTGGTATGGGTTTGGGTAACTGTATGTACTGTACATAGGTAAGTTACAGTATAGACCGATTTACGTACATACAGTATGTAATATTATGTACAAACAAAACCGTGGCTGTGCCTCAACTTTTATCCGACTTCTTTTCAGCGCCATGCAACTTCGTCGTGCTGGGTCAAACCGACACTAGCATCGCCTTCAGTAACAACGTCTGCCCCACTGTCAACTGCGGAACGGTAGCCTGCACGTGTACAGTACCGAACGGCGGCACCACTGTGCACAACACACAGGCAGTCGGAAACACCTGCATGTTGTTATTCGGAGGAAATAACCCTTTACGTGCTATCACAGCCACAGGAGGTACGTACTGTAGATAGGGTATGTATGTATGTAGTGTTGTACTAAACAGCTCGTCCAACATGGCAACATGGCGGAACAAGAATGGTCAAACGGCATCACAGTCCAGAACATAAAGGATTCAAAAATATAGGCGACGTTCAACCCCTAACAGCCTTAAAGGGTCTGTCGAGATCAATAGTGGCGCCGTCATTTTCAAAAATGTTGAAAAACGTGGTCGCAATTTTGCAAGCTCGTAATTTCATCCCTAGTTCACCTATCTGGCTCAAATTTTGCTGGAAAGTATGGTACGTATCCGCTTAAACGCCGATTTGTACCTTTTTTTGGCTTTTTGCTAATTGCATCCTACAAACTTTTTTGCGATATTGTTGTAGGAAGAAATGTCAAAATCTCGATACTTCCTACAAAATTTTGTAGTGTTTATCAAAAAAAAAGTGGATAACTTCCTACAAACAAATTTTGTCTAATTCCATGTTTTATACATCTGTTTTTCGCAGATTTTGGAGCAATGAGCCGGGTCTAATCCTACCAATTACTTTTACTAATTGACGTGACTCTACAACGCATCTTTCTAAGCACATTTTTTGAGAAGAATTATTATACTATCTTACAAAATGGGTTATAGAAAGTACTTCCTACAAATTCGACTTCCTACAAAGTTTTTTGCCTAATTCGCCGAATGAAAAAAGTGACCAAATAGCCTACTTCCTACAAGCAATTCCATATTTCCTCATTCGAGAATTCTAACAAACTTTTTTTTGTAGGAAGAATCGGTCGTCGGTTAAGCGGGTATATTCTTGGGTTTCAGGGGATAAAATTTGAGCTTGATACCTCCTCTAACACGGAAGTTAATAGGCTGCATCGTTAGATACGTCTACGTGGGGCACCCTGTACATATACAGGGTGTCCCATTTGGATATGAAATGTCGTTTGGGGTTATAACTAGGGAACCACTAGAGTTAAGACGCTGAAATTTTTCTTGCAGATACCCAAGAATACGTATAACCTTGTGCAAAAATTTCGTCCCAAAACTCCAATCTGAACCTATGATCAAAAATATATAATTCTGCTTAGGGGAACAATGGACGACTTAGTGCAAACGCACAGAGCATCCCTGGCAGATATTGGCCCCAATTTATTGGGTATTTGAAATATCCAATTATTTGTCTATCCAATTAATTGGGTTTTACGAAACCATTACATTGGGTTTTACGAAACCATTATAATGGGTTTTACGAATCCAAAAGAGTGGATAAATCCAATTAATTGGATTCGTAAAACCCATTCCAATGGTTTCATAAATTATGAATCCAATTAATTGGATTTATCCAATTTTTTGGATTCATAATATCCATTATAATGGTTTCGTAAAACCCAATGTAATGGTTTCGTAAAACCCAATTAATTGGATATCCAATAAAATGGTTCCGTAAAACCCAATGTAATGGTTTCGTAAAACCCAATTAATTGGATATTTCAAATACCCAATAAATTGGGGCCAATATGTGCCAGGGATGCTCTGTGCGTTTACACTAAGTCGTCCATTCTTCCCCTAAGCAGAATTATATATTTTTGCTATGATATTGGTACCTCAAGTTTCGACCACGAAAATCAAAAGTTTCTGAATCGCAAGTCTGGTGTTCAGGCGAATTTTTTTGACATTCTCATCTAGCTCTAGTCAATACATGGGATCTGTTTGACAGGGCAACAGGAAATCCCAGAGGAGACGTTTTTCTTTCCTGACTTGCTGCATGCACATATCGGTTCACTTCAAAACTCAACTCAAACAACAAAACCAAACCAGCAGTAGCCTGGCAGTAGCCAGTTAGTACTGCTCGCCCAATCTGACTCCCCCAACTTTTCCTGGTGGATTTTCTCCCGAACAAGCTGCCATGTTCTACTAAGCTAAAGATTTCCCCAGAACTGTAAAATAATATTCGTGGTGTGTTCCGACATATTGAATGACATTATGTGGAAGATGCCACAAAAATTCGCCTGAACACCAGACTTGCGATTCAAAAACTTTTGATTTTCGTGGTCGAAATTTGAGGTACCAATATCTTATGTTCAGATTGGAGTTTTGGGACGAAATTTATACAGGTTATTTTAGGTTACACATATTCTTGGGTATCTGCAGGAAAAATTTCAACGTCTTAGCTCTAGTGGTTCCCAAGTTATAACCCCAAACGACATTTGATATCCAAATGGGACACCCTGTATATGTAGGGTACACGTATGCAAGTATGTATAAGTCTGCAATAATGAGCATGCTGTTTTTAAAAGGCTGTGTCGTTGTGGGTCCCGACACTGGGAATACTGGACAAGATACGCTGTTCTCATGCAACAACGGAGTCCTCACGGGGACGCAAATGCTCTTTGCGCAAGGTGCCAACGCGGGTCAAGCAGCCACCCTGCAATCTGTCACTCGAATTGAGTGCCCCAATGTCCAGCCGATCCAGTGTCCTTAACAGCCGGAAGGACATGAAGGCAATCAGCACTCTCTCTGTGTCAGAACTGATTTGCCTCGGTAGAACTAGGTAGGTACTGTATCTTACCACCACGGCAAGGCAAACCAAGCAAATCATTTATTTGTTTATTTACTTTTTTTACAGACACAGTGTAAAAAGGGAAATATAGCACTGATAAAATAGTACATAGCAGTATTCTGATACTAAATGTCAATTTTATTGAACATTCCATAGAGGAATGTACTGATGTACTGTACGTTTGTATACTTATACTCTATGGAATAGATAGATTCATTCAAGTTATACTACGATGGAACGAATCGAGATACATAGGTAACTATTATGCTGGTTCTTTCATAGACAACTTTATATAGATGTCTATACCGTCGTGAAGTACGTACGCTCTCTTTGCTGGACCGCAAGTGGTCCATGGTTGCACCATTTTCTAAACTGCTCAGAAGTTCCATTAGTGATTTCCGCAATTTTGTTAGTAGAACATCTGCGTCCAGAGATCCGGGGATACGGTCACTTGGTTGCCGGTCACTTCGTTGCGGACATTTCGTTGCGGACCTTTCGTTGCCGCGGTCCTTTCGTTGCGAGAACTTTCGTTGCGGTCACTTCGTTGCGGTTTTTTTGTTGCGGACATTTCGTTGCCGCCGTCCCCCGGTCCTTTCGTTGAGAGAACTTTCGTTGCGGTATTTTCGTTGCCGGTCATTTCGTTGCCGGTCTAGTTTTGGTCATTTCGTAGCGAGCACTTTCGTTGTCATTCACTTCGTTGCAGGCTAGGCTTAGGCTTAGGCTTCCAAAACTAGACCGGCAACGAAATGACCGGCAACGAAAATACCCGCAACGAAAGTTCTCTCAATGAAAGGACCGGGGGACGGCGGCAACGAAATGTCCGCAGCAAAAAAAAACCGCAACGAAGTGACCGCAACGAAAGTTCTCGCAACGAAAGGACCGCGGCAACGAAATGTCCGCAACGAAAAAAACCGCAACGAAGTGACCGCGAACCAACACAACACAAGATCCGGCGTACAGCGAGGTCCAACACTGTCCAGCGAGGCGAGCGTACTTCAACACGCCGGCATAATGTAGACATGTATACAGTTGTCTATGAAAGAACCAGTATAGAATCTATCCCGCGTAGAATGTGGATACCTAAGTACCTACATTATAATTGTACAGGGTAGTCGTAGGTCCCAAAGTACATGTACTACCTATGTGTACAGTACAGTACATAGTGTAGTGTACTGTACGTAGGTACCTCTATGTACGTAGGTACATGTATGTAATATGTATGTTTACATACACATACGTAGTAAGTGGGTACATACGTACTTAATATATAGTCGGATCTGTCGGATAATAATGCGAGGCACATCGACAACCATTTCAGTTTTTAATTTTTGTCTAGAGGTGCACGGTCGAAGACAGGGCCAATCAAACTATGTATTTCGGAATTCATGAACATCATGCAGGCAGTGCGGCGCGCCAGGCAAAATTACCAAGGTGCCGCAGGGCAGGCTAGGTACTGTACGTATGTATGTATCGATTGCGTACGCACCTTGTTTTGTTTGTACCTACTACAAAAACACGGGATACGGTCGTTTGGTTGCCGGAAATTTGGTTGCGGACATTTCGTTGCGGCGGTGATCATTTCGTAACGAGAAACCTTCGTTGAGGGTACTTTCGTTGCGGGTTTTTCGTTGCGGACATTTCGTTGCGGGTCAGTTCGTTGCCGGCCTTTATTTGGTCAGTTGGTAGTTAACTAGTTAGTACATACTTTTGTTGCCATGCACTTCGTTGCAGGCTTAGGCTGAGGCTTAGGCTTAGGTAAATCTCGCAACGAAATGACCAGCAACGAAAGTTCTCTCGACCAAGTGACCAATTCTGAACTGGCAACGAACTGACCCGCAACGAAATGAACGGCAACGAAAGTTCTCGTTACGAAATGACAAGACCACGACCGCAACGAAATGTCCACAACGAAAAAACCGCAACGAAAGTACCCGCAACGAAAGTTCTCGTAACGAAGTGACCGCGGCAACGAAATGTCCGCAACGAAACGTCCGCAACCAAAAAACCCGCAACGAACTGACCGTATACCCAACAACAATACAGTGTCTGTACGTACGTACGTAGTTCCCTACGAACACGGAAATTGCCCTTTTGGCGGTTTACCGATTTCTGAGATAATTCGTTTCTACAAATGTTATGGTAGTCTGGGTTAAAGTCGGAAAAGAAAGAAATTTGTACATCTAAACTCTTTCAATAACTACCATACTGTACTGTATGTAGCTCCTGACCGAAGCAGCTGTATATGTAGCACGTCGTCTAATCCATAATCCAACCCAGCTGTATTCGTGGAGGCAAAATGTCACAAAGGCTTTGCCATTCGTGCGTTTGGAAAAGAGGCCTGCCGTTCGTACACTTCCTTCCCCTCTTTGTCCGACTTTACCCCGCATTGCCGACAAGTTATGTTTGGCAATAAGGGCGTATAAAAGAGTGGGAAAAGTCATGATCACTGTCACTGCTACTCGAATCGAACTCTGGTGAAGGTTGAAGTTTGTCGTATGTACCTGTAACTTCGTTCGTGGTGTGGAGCACAAAGAAAGATGGCGCGTCTCAGCTCGATTTTGTCCGTAGTCTTCTGGCTATGGGGCCACCACAACCACCTCTTAAGAGCTTGCCCTCCAGCAGTTGCACCCACAACTACCACCAGTACTTCAACTACAACTACAACTACAACAACAACAACTACTACCACGACCACAACTACAGTAGGGGACCCGTTTATATTATGTATACGCGTAAAATTTCTGTCTTCGCGAAGAAACGCGTAGTATTCGCGAAAGATTTACGCATTATATTACGCCTAAAAACGCAACGCAAGGACTCCTAGAAAAACGAAAGAGTAAAAGAGAGAAGAAAGAAAGAGAAAACGGAAAACTACAGCGAGCAGAATTCAGGAAGCAGAAGCCTAGAAATAGCTAATCTACACTGGCAGAAGGAGGAAAAGGGGAAAAAAAGCTACAGCACAAAATATTGAGCTTTTCGAATTTACTGCCTGGCAAGATGGAAATTATTCTACAGTCATGCACGCCTAAAAGTATGATATTGAAAGGTAGGCCTATAGCATAAGGAAACAAAAATGTCATTTTGTGCTAATTTATTCTCACAAATTAGGTTGTGTCCATTGATTCTATGCGGATATTCTTTCATTCTTCCTTTCCCTCTCTCACTTGCTCAGAGGCTTTCATCAATTTCTTCTTCTTTCCGCTTGCTCAGATGGCGCTGTCCTTTTCACTTTCCAGGAGTACCTTGTCTTTCGGTTCATACTCGTAGCATACGCGTATCTTCGCGAATGACACTAGTGTTATTCGCGAACATACGCGTATACATAATTTGAAACGGGTCCCCCTATGTAGTTGTGGTAGTAGTAGTTGTTGTTGTAGTTGTAGTTGTAGTTGGAGTACTGGTGGTAGTTGTGGGTAGTCTGGAGGGCAAGCTCTGTCGCCCAAGGCCGAAAATTTTGAAATCGAGCTGAGACACCGCCGGGAATTTCTTTGTGCTCCGCCGAACGAAAGTTACGGTTATGCGACAAACTTCAAAACTCACCAAGAGTTGGATTGTGAGGTGGCAGTGACAGTGATCATGACTTTTGCCACAACTTTTGCGCCATTATTGCCAAACATCGTAACTTGTCACAATATGGGGTAACAAAAAAAGGCCTCTTTCCAAAGCGCGGCGCAAATAGCAAAGCCTTTGTGACATTTTGCTCCACAAAGTAGAATTATGCAAAGTTCAACGACATCCTAGTACAGCTGCTTCGGGGGTGGTGCGGTACAGTATGGTAGTTATTGAAAGAGTTTAGATGTACAAATTTCTCTTTTTTGGACTTAACCCAGACTACAGTAATAACATTTGTAGAAACGAATTCTGTCAAAAATCGGTAAACCGCCAAAAAGGAGGCAATTTCCGTGTTCCTAGGGAACTAGGTTTAGCGCTACGTACAGACACTGTATTGTTGTTGGGGTGATACGGTAGTGCAGGTTTTTGGTTGCGGACGTTTCGTTGCCGTCCGCGGGTTAGTTCGTTACGAAATTTTTTCGTTGCGCGTTGCGGTTTTTTCGTTGTGGACATTTCGTTGCGGTCGTGGTCTTGTCATTTCGTAACGACTTTTCGTCCGTTCGTTGGTTAGGGTAGGGTCGTTTCCGGTTTGGAATTGGTCGCTTGGTGGAGATTTGCATCCTCGTCGTCGTGTCGTTGCGAGATTTACCTAAGCCTGAGCCTCAGCCTAAGCCTGCAACGAAGTGCATGGGAGCGTTGGTGTACTAACTAGGCGTCCGACTGACCAAATAAAGGCCGGGACAACGACAACGATATTCCCGCAACGAAAAACCCGCAGACGAAAGGTACCTACAACGATTTCTGGTTACGAAAATGATCACACAGTGTCCACAGACGGTTGCCGGGGCAACCCGAGACGGGGCGTCTACGTGTTTTGAGTTCCGGTCCCGACACGGACGGGCAGGTTCGTGCGCCAATCGATACGTATACATAGTACCTCACTGCCTACGGGCCTCCTTGGTTTGTTCCTGGCGCGGGAAAAAAAAAATTTGGGAAATACGAGTAGTTCAATTAGGCCTCTTCTAAAGCCGTGCACCTCTAGACAAAAATTAAAAATTGAAATGGTGTATTCGCACATTGAATTGACAGATCCCGACTATAAGTACGTATGTACCCCCCACTTCTACGTATGTGTATGTAAACATACATATTACATACATGTACCCATTACGTGGAGCGCCTACGTACAGTACGGTACCGTATGTACTGTACTGTACACATAGGTGGTACATGTACTTTGGGACCTACGACTACCTGTACAATTATAATGTCCCAGATTACTTTTAGTCCCGCGGGATAGATTCTATACTGGTTCTTTCATCTGTCCTCATATTTCTATGCCGGCGTGTTGAAGTACGCTCGCCTCGGGGTGAACAGTGTTGGACCTACGCACCAAAATCTTTGTGTTGTGTTGGTTCGCGGTCACTTCGTTGCGGTTTTTTTCGTTGCGGAAAGCATTTTCGTTGCCGCGGTCCTTTCGTTGCGAGAACTTTCGGTTGCGGTCACTTCGTTGCGGTTTTTGTGCACAGGGACGTTGCGTTGCCGCCATTCCCCGGTCCTTTCGTTGAGGAACTTTTCGTTGCAGATTCTTTCAGTTTGCCGGTCATTTCGTTGCCGGTCTTCAGTTTTGGAAGCCTAAGCCTAAGCCTAGCCTGCAACGAAGTGAATGACAACGAAGTGTGCTCGCTTGCGATGACCAATTTGCAACGAAATGACCGGCAACGAAAATACAACGAAACTCAACGAAAGGACCGGGGGACGGCGGCAACGAAATGTCCGCAACAAAAAAACGCAACGAAGTGACCGCAACGAAAGTTCTAAGGACCGCGGCAACGAAGATTCCAACAGAAATGTCCGCAACGAAGTGACCGGCAACCAATTGACCGTATCCCCAAGATCTCTGGGACGCAGGAAATGCTTCTACTGACTACTAATGGTGCAACCATCCACTGCGTCCGCCGAAGAGGAGCGTACTTTCACGAACAGTATAGCGTCTATAAAGTTGTCTATGAAAGAACCAGCATGATGGTCCCCTATGTATACTCGATTCGTTCCATGGTAGTATAACTTGAATGAATATTCATAGAGATATAATTATACAAACATACACATTCCTCTATGGAATGTTAAATAAAATTGACATTTGATTATAAATATATATGTACTATTTTTATCAGTGTATATTCCTTTTACACTGTGTCTGTAAAAAAAGTAGATAAACAAATAAATGATTTGCTGGTTTGCCAGGTGGTAACAGTCCCTCCTAGGTACTACCCCGAGGCAAATAGGGTAACACAGAGAGTGCTGATTGCTTCATGTCCCTCCCGGCTGTTAAGGACACTGGATAGGCGAACACTTGGCACTGATTAATTGACAGATCCCCCAGGTGTGGCCGCGCGTTGGTGCGCAAAGAGCCGTTGCGTCCCCCCTGATTCCGTTGTGTGAGAACAGCGTATCCTTGTCCGGTATTCCCCCACGTGTCGGGACCCACAACGACACACCTTTTTGAGACGGGCATGCTCCATTATTGGGCTTATACATACTTGCATCGTGTGTCCTACATATACAGGTGCTCCATTTGGATATCAAATGTCGTTTGGGGTTATAACTTGGGAACCACTGAGGCTAAGCATTGAAATTTTTCCTGCAGATACCCAAGAATATGTGTGACCTAAAATCAACCTGTCTGATTTAGAGTACAAAACTCCAATCTGAACATAAGATATTGGTACCTCAAATTTCGACCACGAAAATCAAAAGTTTTTAAAATCGCAAGTACATGTTTAGGCAAATTTTTTGTGGCATCTTCCACATAATGTCATTCAATATGTCGGAACACACCACGAATATTATTTTACAGGTTCTGGGGAAATCTTTAGCTTAGTAGAACATGGCAGCTTGTTCAGAAAAAATCCACCAGGAAAAGTTGAGATCAGATTGGGCGAGCAGTACTGAACTGGCTACTGCCAGGCTACTGCTGGTTTGGTTTTGTTGTTTGAGTTGAGTTTTGAAGTGAACCGATATGTGCATGCAGCAAGTCAGGAAAGAAAAACGTCTCCTCTGGGATTTCCTGTTTTGCCCTGTCAAACAGATCCCCATGTATTGACTAGAGCTAGATAGAGAATGTTGAAGAAAAAATTCGCCTGAACACCAGACTTGCGATTCAGAAACTTTTGATTTTCGTGGTCGAAACTTGAGGTACCAATATTATAGCAAAAAATATATAATTCTGCTTGAGGGGAAGAATGGACGACTTAGTGTAAACGCACAGAGCATCCCTGGCACATATTGGCCCCAATTTATTGGGATATTTGAAATATCCAATTAATTGGGTTTTACGAAACCATTACATTGGGTTTTACGGAACCATTTTATTGGATATCCAATTAATTGGGTTTTACGAAACCATTACATTGGGTTTTACGAAACCATTATAATGGATATTATGAATCCAAAAAATTGGATAAATCCAATTAATTGGATTCATAATTTATGAAACCATTGTAATGGGTTTTACGAATCCAATTAATTGGATTTATCCAATCTTTTGGATTCGTAAAACCCATTATAATTGATTCTTAAAACCCAATGTAATGTTTTCGTAAAACCCAATTAATTGGATAGACAAATAATTGGATATTTCAAATACCCAATAAATTGGGGCCAGTATCTGCCAGGGATGCTCTGTGCGTTTGCACTAAGTCGTCCATTGTTCCCCTAAGCAGAATTATATATTTTTGATCATAGGTTCAGATTGGAGTTTTGGGACTAAACTTTTTGCACAAGGTTATACGTATTCTTGGGTATCTGCAAGAAAAATTTCAGCGTCTTAACTCTAGTGGTTCCCTAGTTATAACCCCAAACGACATTTCATATCCAAATGGGACACCCTGTATATGTACAGGGTGCCCCACGTAGACGTATCTCACGATGCTGCCGATTAACTTCCGTGGTAGAGGAGGTATCAAGCTCAAATTTTATCCCCTGAAACCCAAGAATATACCCGCTTAACCGACGACCGATTCTTCCTACAAAAAAAAGTTTGTTAGAATTCTCGAATGAGGAAATATGGAATTGCTTGTAGGAAGTAGGCTATTTGGTCACTTTTTTCATTCGGCGAATTAGGCAAAAAACTTTGTAGGAAGTCGAATTTGTAGGAAGTACTTTCTATAACCCATTTTGTAAGATAGTATAATAATTCTTCTCAAAAAATGTGCTTAGAAAGATGCGTTGTAGAGTCACGTCAATTAGTAAAAGTAATTGGTAGGATTAGACCCGGCTCATTGCTCCAAAATCTGCGAAAAACAGATGTATAAAACATGGAATTAGACAAAATTTGTTTGTAGGAAGTTATCCACTTTTTTTTTGATAAACACTACAAAATTTTGTAGGAAGTATCGAGATTTTGACATTTCTTCCTACAACAATATCGCAAAAAAGTTTGTAGGATGCAATTAGCAAAAAGCCAAAAAAAGGTACAAATCGGCGTTTAAGCGGATACGTACCATACTTTCCAGCAAAATTTGAGCCAGATAGGTGAACTAGGGATGAAATTACGAGCTTGCAAAATTGCGACCACGTTTTTCAACATTTTGAAATCAGTGGCGCCACTATTGATCTCGACAGACCCTTTAAGGCTGTTAGGGGTTGAACGTCGCCTATATTTTTGAATCCTTTATGTTCTGGACTGTGATGCCGTTCGACCATTCTTGTTCCGCCATGTTGCCATGTTGGACGAGCTGTTTAGTACAACACTACATACATACATACCCTATCTACAGTACGTACCTCCTGTGGCTGTGATAGCACGTAAAGGGTTATTTCCTCCGAATAACAACATGCAGGTGTGTCCGACTGCCTGTGTGTTGTGCACAGTGGTGCCGCCGTTCGGTACTGTACACGTGCAGGCTACCGTTCCGCAGTTGACAGTGGGGCAGACGTTGTTACTGAAGGCGATGCTCAGTGTCGGTTTGACCCAGCACGACGAAGTTGCATGGCGCTGAAAAGAAGTCGGATAAAAGTTGAGGCACAGCCACGGTTTTGTTTGTACATAATATTACATACTGTATGTACGTAAATCGGTCATACTGTAACTTACCTATGTACAGTACATACAGTTACCCAAACCCATACCAGTAGTTGTCGTTGTAGTTGTTGTAGTAGTAGACGTTGTTGACGTACTAGTACTAGTAGTAGTGGTCGTAATGGATGAAGTTGTTCCACATGCTTCAACTACCTGGGTCAACAGTCGTCCAAAAAACCAAAAATAATACATGGTTTAACAACTAATGAATTGAGCAGCCTCATATTTTATTCGTATTTTCGTCTCTCAGCTCTGCACACTGTAGTGCATCTATGAACAATGGGATATCTGGGGGAGAAAAAAATGAAAAAGTGAGGATATGCCGAAAGATCGGTTTTTATAGTTCGTGGGCATAGGAACGAAATCCACAAACTGTACCTTTTACCGCTATCTCTTCGTCCAGGGACCCTAGGTTTTCAGCGTTTTGTCGCTGCCGTGTAACTTTGATGGTCACAATTTTGCGCGGTTTAATCCACGCAAATCGCGCGTCGCGATATTTTTCTCTTTTTAATGTAAAAAAACCGACGAACACTGTTGGGATTTTTGCCTAACAGGTGTTCAAGGATACACATTTTGCCCCGCGGCGATGTGGTTCGTTAGAGGACAGTATTGCAGTACACTGTCCAAAAACAATCTTCCTTTTACTTGTCCTTGTGGGTGGACAAGAATGACGATGTGCATGCATAGTAGGGTACTGTGGGGTAAAACCGAAAACCCGGACACCTAGTATATCTCAGAAACTATACGTCCGATTGAGACAAGTATTTTACCAATCCGATTCGACTCTCCTCTTTTCAAACCAACACTGTACGTACCATGTTCATCATTTGCTGAAGCGACAAGTTCAGAAAAGCTTAGGTGTCCGGGTTTACCCCATAGTACCCTATATGCACGTAAGAATATGTACGTTGCGGCTCAGTTTGCGTGGTTTTTGCGCACTTTTATTGCATTACTCTAGCTTCGTTTTCTCTATGGACGTTCATAAAATGCGCTGGCTATCATCGAAAGGAAAGGAACGTAGTTGGCGGGCTGAGCGCACTCTCTAAAAAGCTTTTGGTCCTTTTTCCGTGATTTGCTGCTGACAACGGAAAAGCAGGGATGGGCGTTACTGTATGTACACTGTACAGTACAGTGACAAAGCATGGATAGAAAGTGTGGAGGAATAGGCAGCAATTTTTTCGAGCATGCTACAGTATTGGCAAAAGTAATGAGAAAATGGAATCATCGCAAACTGTTTCTTTACAGTGCACTGCAATTCTTTACATTTTGTTTTGGCAGGAGCGTGTCAGTATCGTGTCGGCGTAGTAAACAAATACAAGAGGCGACAGTCTTGATTGGAGTTTTGTCACCATAAAATCAGTCAAAAAACAGAGATCCGACAAATGACGATAAAAGAATAAGAACAACGATCACTATCGTCCTTCTGTTTTTCTGTCGAGAAATGTACAGGGTTACTTTCCATAGGCGTGTATGCCTGCCTACCCAGAAAACCGCTTCAGGCTACACACGTTTTTGTTGTTGCGGAATAGCCCACGGGGCGGGAAAAATGACAACAGTAATTTGTCCCGAAAACGAGAAGTGCACGCACATACCATATTTACCGGTGCATATAGTAGCGCCATGCAAAAATTGAGAGGTCCTTTATGGGGCTACTGCAATATGCATATAGGGGAGGATATACTATACTGTACATGGGACATTTTTATGTTTTTGAGAGAGTCACAAGGCATACTATTTTAGGTCAAAAGCACGTGTTTTAGGGCATAATTGAGGTCATAACAGGGGTTATTCCTAGTACCCCCAAGCAGACTTATAAGTAGGCAGCATAGCTTAGTGAGGTGCAGTACATATGGGGCTATCGCTTACAGTAATGCATTGGGCACTTTTCTATGTTTTGCCAGTATGCACCCGTGCATAGGGGGCTATGCATTGAGGGCTATGCACCGGCAAGATACGGAATGAACATTTAGAACTTCACTAGTACGTACCTACCGCCTGTTCGTTGTGGTACGGTTGTATGTATCATATTTTTTTACGAATGTGTACAGTAGACAATACATGTAATTAACGTACTGTTGTGCTGTACATACGTACATGGTACACCTGGTACTTACATACATGCACATACATACAACGTATGTACATATGTACACACGTAGTATAGGTACATACCTACACATCAATAATACGTACATGCATTTCAATACTCAGTATGAATGAACATTATGGCTGGCATATTTCATACGCACAATCGTGTTCTTGGCTTCTTGCATGCATCTGAACGTGGGACATTCTGGAATGAGGGAGAGGCAGTCGACTACAAAGTACCGCCATCACAACATTACTTCAATATACAGGGTGTCCCATAATAAACTCCGGGGCTTTCCGCGGTAATAACTCTCGAGCTAA
>JASAMW010005395.1:0-33123 GCA_030247985.1 Epsilonema sp. ZAB3_2
TCGACTGCAGCTGAGGATAGGCTCGCTGTTTCCAGTTGGACGCGCAAAGAAGCAGCGGGCTTCCAAAATGTGCTTTGAGCATGCGGTGGCAACGTGGAACTTGCTGCCGTCGTACCTATTTGTCAAGGAGGTGGATGGTGAAATTCTTCCCCATATCCCAACCCTATCGGAGTTTCGGCGGCAGGTTGAGAAAGAGGGATGTGTTTCGCTCTATGCAGGAGAAGGCTCATTGTTTGGGTCAACATATCCCCCTTTTGGCAGACCCAGCAGCTTCCGCTAATCCATCAAATCAATACCAAGGGCGTAGAAGAAGGAGAAGAAAAGAGTAGTGGGAGCGAAGACTACTGTATTATTTTTGAATCATTTTAGGACTTGATACTGTTACGTACTTAGTTTCTATACGTATGTACAGCGGCGTGTCCATTGTATACTCGTGGTAGTTCGTCTTAACGTCGATCTATTGGTATGGTGGGTTCGACATTGTCGCGCGTTTTGCGAAAGAAAATGACTGACTGACTGACTGACTCAAAGAGAAGCTGGTTGAAATCGGGGCTAATAATTCAGCTTTGCTTGTTGAAAATAGTGCGCTGAAGAAGCATCTGTTTTTCATGTGTGCCTTGCTTATGCCGGTCAAATCGCCAACGGCAGAGAAAAAGATGGATTGTGACTGTTGCAAACAGGGCATTCTTGCTCCAAGATTTTCTCCTCCACTGATGAGCTTGCATAAGGCAAAGGTTTCTCACCGACCTCGGAAGTCGTTTGACATGTGCGGTCACTGCAGTAATCAGCAGGTTTCTGCTGCTTGTGCTTGTGGACAGCACCCTTGTGCTGCAGTGAAAGTTGGTAGCTTACAGCAGCTTTCTGCTGGAATAGCCGAAAAGCAGCGTGCTTTTGCTGTGCCAATGGAGCAGCCAGCTTGTGCAGTGAGTTGTGCCAATGTGAAACAGCAGCTTTCTGCTGGTGCTTGTTGTTGCGATGTGAAGCCGCCACCCTATAGCGAGCTAATTCAGATGGAGATGGTGGTTGGAGGTGAAATGCCTGAGAAATTGTGTCGGAACAATCCTGATTCAGATCAGCAGTCACAGTCAACTCAGTCTCGGTCTCGATCAAAAGAGCAGGACATGAATAAGGTCTGTGCGATGATGGCGCAGTTGTTGCAGCTGCAAACGGATGCTATCAAACAACAAGTGGCTACTCAGGAAGCCCTGGTTAAAGAGCAGCGAGCACACAACAAGTGGGAAAGAGAGCACAAATCTGATGTTTCTCGTGCTTCTGCTGCGGGTGCTTCTGGTGCGAACATTCGGGTGAAAGATTTGCCGGTGTTCGATGGAAAAAATTCTTTTGAGCTGAAGCGTTTTCTCGATAGATTTGATCGTTGTGCTACCTTGGGTCAGTGGAGCGAGGAAGAGGCGTTGCAGTGGTTGAAAGCATCTCTGGATGGACTGGCCTTATCGGAACTCTTCGGAAAAGGTTGTGAGCCAGTATCGGTAGATGATGCGAAACAAAGGCTCAAACAGAAGTTTCTCGATGCCAACACTCGTGCCACAGCCCTGAATTTGCTTAAAAATACCAAACAGGCCAGCGATGAGGATGTCGTCGATTACCACTCGCGCTTCACTGACCTGGCAGAGGTTGCTTTCATTGATGTGGAGCCGTCTTTGGCTGATGAGATGCTCAGAAACTTTTTCGTGGCTGGACTGTATGATGCGGACATGCAAGACAACATTGAGAGATTGAAACCAAAGGACATGCTGGAATGTGTACGCATCGCACGGGAAGAGGAGCAGAGGCTGAGGAGAAGAGTAGAAGCTGATCAGACACCATCGGACATGCCTTTGACTAGTGGCAGTGGGGAAAACTTTTGCGAACAGGATAGCCAGAGTGGTCCCAGTGCTTGCACGCTGCAGCAAGCCTGCAACAGCCCTGCGAGGTGCTGCTATGTTTGTGGCGATCCTGGTCATTTGGCTTCCACTTGTCCACATCATAAGTTTGGCAGATGGAGTCCGACTATGAAGACGTGCTTTGTTTGTGAAGTTGCGGGCCATTTTGCACCAAACTGTCCACAGCGCATGGGTCTGTAGGAACTGAGAAAACTGAATGTGGAATGGTCTGCTGTGAGGTGAAGCACGTCAATGCTTGCTATGGTCACTTGGTGTCAGTCAGCGAATGGTGTTTGTTTTTTTTTCTCCAGCTACGCCTTTGCGCGTGATGTGTGAGTGCTTTTTGTGGAGAGCGATGTGTGCTTGGAGTTACATCTGCTGATGTGATGGTGTTTTGACATCTCAGATGAGTTTTTTGTGGCAGCCGATGTCAATGGGATGGTGTTTTGCTGTTGGCATTTGGTGTGCGTATGTACAAACATTCCATGTTCTTTGGCTGAAACTGGCGTGGTCTTGGTGGGCAATGGCAAGTTTCTTCACATGTGACCTTGGATGTTGACTTCGCTTGAGCTGCACCTTCTTTTGGCGTGGAGCTGAAACGAATTGATTTGTGGCTTTGTTGGAGTGCATATGGAACAGTTGATATGGAACAGTCCAAGCTGTGATGACAGCAGTCGGCAAGTCGTACATGTAGCACGGAATGCAGTGTTACTTGTTTACTGTTGACTTGGGCAACTGACATCGACAGGGTGTGTGCATGTAGTTGCAGAGTTTTCTTAACTCTCCAGTCCCTAGTTCTGGCTGAGTTTTGTCCCATGGGGTTTTCTCTCCAGATGGTGTGGGTCTGTTGAGTTCTTTCTCTGTGGCTACTCCTTTTTTCTCCTGGCGGAGGAGTTTTTTTGAGTTGCCAGACAAACACATGCACACATTTGGATGAGCGACGCGAGGAATGTTGATGCTTGATGGATTACATTTTGTTGAACGGACAATGAGCCATACCGGTATCTGTGATATGTGAGCCATAATGGCACTGTTTGATACTGTATCTTATTGGCTGTTGGGCCATGGTTCTTGACAATTGGGTCTGCATGACCTGCTGTATTGGAATTCACTGTTGTTGATGCTATTGGAGTTTTGGTGACTTATCAGTGGTGAATCACTCCTCGTTCTTTAGTGGAGCACTGCAGCTTCCTACTGCAGGATCCTGGCCTCTGGATTCTCGTTGGTTGGTGTGTTACCCCAATCCAAGCCGGGGGAGGAGGCGGCTGTCGCCTTGTTTTTTTAGGTTTGTGGCCAAACCAAATCCAAGCCGGGGGAGGATGTGGTGATGCTCTCGTTCCGTCCAAGCCAAGCAACAAGAATTGATACTTTATGTATAGTAGGGCAAGCCATCGGTTGGATATTGTACTCTATTCAATGTTAGGGACCGCACGTTTGTTGTAAAGTAGCCAGGTTAGGTGTGTGATACTTAGTGATTTGAGTCTGACACCCCTTTGCAGATACAGTCTGACACCCCTTTGCAGATATAGTTTGTCACCCCTCCATAGTCAAATTCAGGTAGTCAAATTCATGTAAGTGGCGCGGACAAAAGAGCGCTCGAGTCGATGTGTGGCGTCTCCTCAGTAATCGGAGTTCATTGTCTTTGCGTCGCTCTTTGGAGGTTGTTGTATTTTGCGGTGTGTCAGTTGTGTCTGTTCTGGGCTGAGTATCACGCCACCTGTGCTGCGTTCTTGCGGTCTGGTTTCGTTTGGAAGTGGCTTGCCCTGCTTGTGGCTTGGACGGAATAAAAGATAAGTCACTCTCTCTTGTGTATCACACTGTACTGCAGCATGCGCTATGTAATATTCTCGGGCTGAGTTTGATGGGAATCGATAAGTAGCTCGGGCCTCTTGTCATCCACTGTACGACACTCGCCTTGGGGAAAAACCCAAACCCCCAAAACAACATAACAAAACCCCTCCACAGCGCTGAGGCCTGCAAAATACCCTACTTTTGTCAAAAGCTGAAAAATGACCATTTTTGGCCATACCAGTTGGGGATGGGTTAACGACGACATCACCATTGAAAAGGTCGAAAAAAGTTGGGGTATATGTATGCTTGGAGTTTGACTTGATTTGGCCTCTATAGCATGCAAACTTGATGAAAATAGTAATTCAGTACTGAAGCCCTGTTTCTCCGCCTCGCCACGGGGGGGGGGGGGGGGGGGGGGGGGGGGGGCGAAGTTCAACTCTCGATCGTAGAGGGCACTTTACTCGGCAGATTCGCCATTTTCTGGCCACCTTCAAAGATGGTGGAGAAGATAGATGGTTGGTTCCCAGTCTTCAGCAGACGTTCTTTCTTCTCTTCGGCTTCATCGCTACTGAATTTCCGCAGCATCTACGCCCCTTTCTCAAAGAATGCGCTTCTGTTAGTTTGATGCTATCAACCATCATCAGTAGATTCAATCTGCTCGGGCGCTTGAGGCTCGAGTGCGCCACTGAGTCCCAGTTTGCGGCCTGCGTCCCCGTGCTTCGCCGTGAAATCGAAAAAAGCAGAGACTTCGCTGGCATTTTATATGTCATGTCATTTTCGGGACATTTGCTTCTGGCGCCATCAACTATAACTGACATCAACGACGGTTGTTCTGTATGTAAGGACCCAAGCGGCAATGAGTGGATCGTCGTACATCTGGAAGCCGTCGTCGCATTTCCCCTCTCATTCAACATTGTGGAAGTGGTGAAGGAACGTGGCATTCAATTCTGGTGGCTGATCGGAAGTCCGGCTCAGGTGGCGCAATTTCTGCCATCTGTCGCCGACCTCGATATCGGGCTGCTCAAGATTGAGCTCAGTGATTCCGATGATGGTAACGCTGCGTCTGACTCTACGCTTTCACTGCCACAGATGGAAAGCGTGCAGGTGCTGATTTTCCACATTTCAGCACAGTCGACGCCTGGTGGACCAGCATGGACCCTGTTGTCTACTGTACTAAAGGCGCTTCCAAAATTGACACAGTTAGTGGTAATTGGCGAGAATACAGAGCTGAATGCGGAGTCGTTCCAATTCGCCTCGGATGGCTTGCGTTCTCTCTGGATTCATTCATTCTACATTGGTCGTGGATATCTTTCCGCCCACTTCACCTCGCGCAAGGAGCAGTGGAAAGGATTGGAGAAGCTTCAGCTGCACAACTGTCAATTGACTGCGACTGTCGCCGTAGAAATTCTCCAGTCGCTCCAGCCCATATGCCCCAATCTTGACCTTATTAGTTTTTCATACAGCAGATTCCTGGCGAAGAATCAGTCGGGATTCGCGGCTCTCTGCCGAGAAATCGCCAAGTTCCCCAAGTTGAAGAGGCTGAGTCTGCTCGGTTGTGGTTTGTCGGATGCTTCATTGGGGGAAGTGGAGCGGGTGCTGATCGAATGCGAAGGGATAAAGAGCTACTATTTGGGCGCGAATCGGATTGACTACAATAAAGGACCAGCATACCAGAGGCTGAGAGAAATCGCCGCTCAGCGTCAGAAGCCGATCGAGTTGCTCCCTCCCTGAATGATAACGCACGTATTGTTATCGTGCGATTGTTTCGTGTAATCGTGCATCGTTGCAATTATTTCGGCACTGCTGCACCTACTATTGGGTTTTCGCCAATAAGAATACATAGCCTACGTTGTAGTGCAGCGCCAATGAAGCCGCTGCCACACAGCCTTTTCTGTGCTACGAGGATAGCCTACGTACATACGTACAGTGCGAGTACATAACTTATGTACAGTACAGTAGGCAAATATTGTAAACGTACAGTACGTACGTACATTGCACGAACACACTGGATAGGAAGTGCGCAATTAGAGTAAGTACCAGCAGGAATCGATAGAGCCAACTGGTCAGCAAGCGAAGTGCAGATGCAAGCATTCACACACACCTTAGGTTGTACCTTTGTATGTCAGGAAAAGGCACCTGAAGCGTAGCCTACACCAGCGCGATACGTATTAGCCTTACTCGATAAGAGGACACGCTTTCTCAACCTTCCCGCAGAATAATGCGTGCAGTATTTACCTTCGTCGTGTTACACTTTGTTGCAATTCGCTTCTGAGAAATACAGTACCCAAATGTAAAGAAGAAGATCATCTTTCTTCGTTCTTTCACCTGTCATTACGGCACTTTTTTCTGCGGAAATTTCGAGAAACCGCGTCCTCTTATCGAGTAAGGCGAATACGCATGTACCTACGCACACACCGTAGTATTGCCTTGCCGTAACTTTTTGGAAGACAGAAAACCGACCGATAATGCGTTGAGTGGTGCTGTTTGATAAGTGAAAATCCCGACCCAAGGAGTGACCCAGAGAAAATAAACGCCTCTCCTCCGTCTTCCAAAAACTTGAGAAGCAAATACGTACCGCATGTACCTGCGTGAGAGCTCGAATGGGACGACACATGCTCTCGTTGGCCACGTCCAAAAATCCAAGCGCCGTCTCCTCGGCAGAAATCCGCCTCCCAGCCGCCTCAGTCACTTCCTTCGCCGTTTGCTTCATCGCTTCCCTGGCCAGAGCTGCGTTCAGTGGCTCGCGCTCGCTTTCGCCGAAAATCTGTGCAGATTAAAAACGAAGTTTACGAGTCTCTAAAGCCGCGTTCAGACCTAGACGAACGTCCAACGTCAAGCCCGATAAAGTCCGTGGCTGTCCATGTTTTTTTCGACGTACGTCACTGGTCTGAACGCGGCATTGTTTGATCATAAAGATAGGACCGTCTTCACTGTATGGTGGGTGGCTACTGTGTGAGGCAGTGTAGAAGAGGGAGAGGGTAAGAAAAGTTGGATATGAGCTTTTTCTCAACCTCAACTTGCAGACGTGGGCACGGTTTTGAGGGTGGGGGTCTGTCAGTGGGGGTATGCAGGAGGTCAAAACTGGGGGGGTGTTGCGTACCCCCACCCAAAAAAATTTTTTTGGCCACGTACCCCCAGATTTTTTACGTACCCCCAAGAAAAAAACCTCACGTACCCCCAGCATATTTACATACCCCCAACTGTAAATGGTGTGCTACATAACTCCACAAAGTCTATATCTATCCCCAGAAAAAAATGAGCAATGTTTTTTGCACACAGTGCAACAGTTTTTATTGTGCACCTTGTAATATTTATACAAAATGCAGTGGTGGGTTGATAAGAGTGGTGTGTAAGTATGTGTTCGAATCGAATTTCCACTGTTGAATACTTTAGCAACTTGTCTAGAATGATAGGGATAAACCATTATATAAAACTATTCAAAACATTGTGCAACTACAAACAACAATTCTTGACAAGGCATGCACTTTGTGGAGTATGTAAAAAGTCTGAGCATGGATGTAAGCCAGAGGAAAAAAGGGTGGGGGTACGTGTCCTGGCAGACAAACTGCTGATTTCAAGTTTGGGGTTACGCGGTGGGGATACGTAGTGCTGTTTTTTTTCTGGGGGTACGCGGGGGTATGTTGCTTTTCATTTTTCCTGGGGGTACGGGTGGGGGTATGGAGAGGTAGGGGTGGGGGTGCGTTCAACATACCCCCCCTCACCCCCAGGCCCACGTCTGCTTGAGGGGGGTGAATAAAAAAAACGTCCCCTAGAAAGGAGATGACAGAAAACTTGCCAGATGTGCCAGCCAACAGCGAATCGAACCCTGGACCTCTCGAGTTCCCGGATGCCTAGGAGGAATTGATAAAGTGACAAAGGCAGTGGCACTGTCACCTATTGTCATAATGCAATGCTAAAAGTCCAAACCGCCTGGGTCTGCAAATATTCTTATCCGGGACCACCGCTTGTTCATCCTCCACCTGTGAATGTCTAGTAATACGCCAATAGTACATATCCCTTTGTGTGACAAAAAATACTTGCTGTAAAGACTAAACTAAGTATTGAAGTCAATATCGAAATTCGCGTACTAAGCGTAGTGGTTTTGGTCATACTTGGTGTAAATTATACACTAAGTATTTCTACTTAGTGTAAAAATTTTTTTTATTTTGCATCAAATACACGCGACCGCTACATCAAGTAAGCGTCGGGGGTGTAATCACATCATACTCGTTGTAGTCGATTTTACACTAAGTAAAAAACTGATGATGTAAAATTTACACGAAGTATGACTTGGCCTCTACGCTATGTGTTCAAATTTTACTTACGTGGGATCTATAGATCCCAGTTGCTCTACAAAGGGATATGTTTGGCCCAATTATTTTCCTTGCGTAATTTACGAATCGATTTTGAGGCACTCAATAAAGTAAGTAATTATCCCTTCTCAATACAGCGCCCTAAAGTTGCCTAGCAAAGCACCCACCTGTGTTCATGCCAGTACAATACGTAGTACATCTTCTTGATATCGACATCGCACCGCACTCTACCAGATATACACGCGCTTTCCAAGGAATCAACTCAGACTTTGTGAAAGAAACACTCTAAAAATAAATATGAACGGTAGTCTTCTCATGTCGCTTATTCTCCTCTGCCTTTTAACTTTTCTGAAAACGACTAACAAAGCAGAAGCATACGATGACTTGAATCTCGGTTACATGTCTGCGGACTTCCTACAACAAGAACAAGAGCTGCAACAACAAGAGCGAACGGACGCCGTTAAAAATCAAGACGATTTCGGAGGTAGCGGTGAAGGGGACGTGGACGCAGAAGAGGACGACGATGAGCGGGATTAACTCTCTCCGAAATGGGCTGGACTGCTGATACTGCGGTCTGACGACCGATTTTCTCTCTTTTTCGCCGGCGCTTCCATTCGATTCCGGTCCGACCGCAGTCGGACCGCGGTCCAGCCCATATCGGGGAGAGTTAACACAACCATGAGTACTATTCTGGGCACTGGCAAGACTACCAGTCGAATATCAAAAATGGCATAGATATTCGGAATCAGCATAAAAAATCGAGTAATTATCCATAAATAAAAGACTAAAAGTTTCTCAGAATGGTGTGAATTGGTCTCGAGCTACAGTAGACAGGCAAGCGGGAAGTTTAGCCCTGCCCAACCAAGAATACATAAAGGTTATCATATCATCAACCCAAGGCTGGTCCTTATGGATTCTTGACTGGACTGAGCTAGCAACTCAGCTCGACCAATCAAGAATACATAAAGGGCATCATATCATCAACCCTAGGCTGGTCCTTATAGATTCTTGACAGAACTGAGCACAACTCCCAATAATCTATCTGTTTGTACCTTCGGAAAATAGTCCGGCAGTATTCGACCCAGAACCAAGTTTGCATCCGTCACCGCTAGGAGGCCTCCCGACTTGCCGTAGCAGAGTGGGCCCGGGTTGGCGCCTGCGCTCTCAGGTCCCACGACGAAGAGACCGTCGCGAAAGAAAAGACGAGACCCACCCCCCGCCGCAACAGTATTGATGTCCAACTGAAAACACATAGGGTATCGTGGGGTTAGACCGCCCATGGGGGTAAATCCGCTCACCTATGACGCTTTTACATTCAAACATGGCTCTCGAAAATGTAGCTCGGGAAACTTCTGCCTCTGTTCTTCGTTCCTAGCCATAACTTGACAACCTAAAGTAGCGGCAGCCCTTTTTTGCCCCAGCCATTGTTTTTCTCAGCACATAGGCTCCCTAGACGGATACGGACAAAAGTTCCACGGCTAATTTTTAGCCGCATTGACGATAAAAAAAACCGCTTCTCGCTACGCCTCCTCTTTGTCGAGATATCGCCGATTTCCTTCAGTACTGAAATCGGCGTCGACATTGGCAGATGCTAAACCACGCAACCACGACAGCCCACTACCCTGTACGCCCGATACGTATTTTTATCGTTTTTCATCACGTATGCATATTTCTGACACTTTTGATTTTTCGGACGTTTGCGACCCTTGCGAGCTTTGCGCGCTTTGCCCAATGTCTACGCCGATTTCGCCGATTTCAGTACTGAAGGAAATCGGCGATATCTCGACACAGAAGAGGCGCATCAGGAAACGGTCTTTTCCATCGTCACTGCGGCTAAAAATTAGCCGTGGAACTTTTATCCGTATCCGTCTAGGAAGCCTATGTGCTGAGAAAAATAATGACTGGGGCAAAAAAGGGCTGCCGCTACTTTACATAGGCCTGATGGAAGTAAAAGTGCCATAGGTGGGCGGATTTACCCCCATGGGCGGTTTTACCCCCATGGGCGGTTTTACCTCATGCTACCATTCACACAGTGTACATACATACGTAGTTACGTACATTAGGGCGCTACACACGAGCTCCAAGCGAATTCGGACCGAGTTCGGAGTGACTTCGTCTTGAACCAAAAGATCGCCAAATTTTTCACACGTCTCCCGAATTACAAACTCGGCTGTTCACTCACACGCACGTTTCGAAAAACGAAGCGAGTTCGGTGCGAACTCGGAGATTTTGCCTGTTGAAGCATAGTCGTCGGGCTCGCTCCGAATTCGGAGCGACTTCGGAGTTCACGTGTGCGGCGCCCCACGCTCTCTTACCTGCGGCGCCTGAATGGCAATGCCGGCGGTGGTCGTTTCGAATACGTGCTGTAGCTCCCCCGCGTATCTGCTCACATCTGTGGACGTTCCGCCCATGTCGAACCCGATCACCGGCGTCTTACTCGTCGCGTCGTACGCCGTCAACGATACGCCCACAACGCCACCTGCCGGCCCGGACAGAATCGCCCGGGAACCGAAAAATCTGTGAACAAAAAACTCCCGGTACACTTTGTTCAAATAAAGCTCTCTGGTGAAACATCATACTCACAGGTTTTCCCACACAAACCCACCACATACGTACAATACGCACATGATATTTCATTGCGACGTGCCGCGTTCCGTATGGCGATAGCCAGGCCCCAAAAGGGGAAATTATTAGGACCGAACGGGAATCGAACCCGCTACCCTCGGTCACAGCTGTGGACTAAAGGCACACCACCAGGTGCCGGTCCGGGGGCAGATGGCTAAACTCGCATTACTGTACATACCTAGGACTAATTTACGTGCAAGCTATTGGCCTCGGACGCTATTGCCATACGTACACAGCACAGTACGTTATTTACACAATATTCTTACGTACGAATGAACTGGACATAGGCCTCCATCTGACTGCATGAAAAGCACTTGAACACCCTTCAGCTCGTTCTGGAAGCCCGAAGAGAAACCAGCGATATACTCCTCGATTTTGGGCGTCAGATATGCGTCCGCAGATGCTGCGAAAGAAAGAAGTAGGGTACCATGGGGCAAACCCGGCTATGGGAAAATCGGGCCACCTAAGTTTCAGGGCTGTATATCTCAGCAGCCAATGGACCGATTGAGACAAGAATTATATCAATCGATTCCTTGACCTTTCCTCTTTCAAATGAGCTATTTGGTTCATCATTTGCCGTAAACAGCAAGTTCAAAGGGGCTTAGGTGGCCGGGTTTACCCTATGGCCAGGTTTACCCTACGGTACCCCACAAAGCACGTTGCATGTATTACGCATGTACCGTACTGATGTTACGCATGCCATTACCAGTGAATCCTCTAGGCACTGCTTTGATCATTGGCATAATTTGTGAAGAGAGTGAGACATTTGTGAAGCCAACGCTCTTCGCTATTTCACCAACTTCTCGCTCGTGGTCCGGAAACCTAGAGTAAAAAGGACACTGAATTTGAAGAATCTTATGGAATGGCTCATTCACATTGGAAGAACACGTCGAGCGTACGCCAGGCGCATGTCTCTGATGTGAATGGGCCAACAAGTATGCACAACAAGTTACCGTACACCTGTGCATGATAGGAAAGAACTGAATTGTGATTTGATTTGGTACATTCTACGAATAACGCTCGTACATGTAGGAATGCAGGAGAACCACAGCCAAGGATCGAATGCCTTTGTCATAAATCGTCTTGAGATCAGCCGTCAACTGGTTGCGATTCACTTTGGTCCATATTTCCATCTGTTACAAAACAACAACAAGATTGACATGACACTCATGTTGGCTAAAATAAAGCCTGCCAAAATAGACATATGCAACTTTTTGCACCTCATCTCCAGTGATCGCCATCTTTCGTTCCTTTCCAGAGTTCAGTTGGCAGTCATCTCTGGCAATAACAACTCTCTCCTCCACTTCTACCACATCCCGATGAAGGACGTCGGGTAGTTTCAGTTGCAGATCAAATATCTCAGGTCTGGACTGATCGCCTATATGAAGTAGGTCGCAAAAGCCCTTTGTCACCGCCAGGGCTATGGGTTCGCCTTTTCGCTCCAGCAATGCATTGGTTGCAACCGTGGTACCCATTCGAATCCAGGCAATGTGCTCTAAAAACAGAGATAAAAATTGGGTGGATAGGCTATGCAGCTCAAGTCAAGTCAAGTCAAGTCAATTTACTTTCCATAATGTGGGAACAGACATTAACCCGACCGTACTAGGTAAACACGATGAAACGTAATCACCCGGGGGTATGCTTGATGTCGCACCCTTAACTAAAATGTCATGTAAAAACAAGTACACAGATACATAGGTATGTAGTTATCGGCGTAGAAATTTGCAATCGTATCCATTAGAACACAGCCTGAAACGGTCCGGGGTCATTCCTCCTTCTTCGCCATCGCCTTGTTCCCCCATCTGGGTTTTCCTGAGCTGTATGAATGCATGCATAGCGCATGCGTAAAGCGTATTATTGTCAATTCTTGATATTGTCACTTTGGGTGCTATCAATGCGCTGCATACGTACGTACGTGGTGAGTGAATTCATCAGTGAGTTGAACTTTGAAATATTGTTCAGCACTGAAAAAATTTACCCACCATACTGCTCTGGTACCTGTACGTGTACAACATTTAGGCGGGTAAATGGGGGAAGTTGGGCGCAGCCAAGTTTTGCCAGTTTTTTGGAGTGGACAAAAAACCAACCTGATAAAGCACTACCTCTTTACTTGAGCAATGGGCTAGTCAAACTTATCCCAGATTACCCTTGAACTGAACTTGAAACTAAATTACTAAACCATTCATGGCCCACTCACATATCAGAATCAGATAAGCGCTGAGCGTACGCTCCGCGTTTCCAAGGCTTGACATACGCAAAGGACAGCCATGGATGCGCCGGGCGTACTCCGAGCGGCTGTCCTTCCAATGTGAATGAGCCATCAATCATTCAATCACCTGTTTCTATCGGTTTTCCTCGAGGCATAGGTTTCTGTAATTCTTCCTCCAGCACCCTTCGGATCGCTTCCGTTGGAGCGTCAGAGTAGTTTGCGGGATCCTCCGAGAGCAGTTTTAGCACGCGACTCGAACCGTCGGGTCGACGAACGTAGACGTCAGTGAACGTGCCGCCACGGTCAATGGCGAAGCCGAACTTGCCAACTTGATGTTTCATGACTGCGGATAAGGAAAGAGCTCGTTTCGCCAGGTGCATGAAACGGAAAAAGGAAAAACAAACAACTACCAGCAAGAATCTATAAGTTCAGGGAGGAAATGAAACAGCTAATGAACGGTACCCAGGATTGTTATTGATTCTTGCTTTTACTGCGTATTTCAGTTCAATGAGTCAAAAGAAAAGCATAAGAACAGATACGTGCATCTGAAGAATAGACGACCAATAAAGCAACAAGAAGAAAAAACGGTTGATTCCAAAAAGGTTTTATTATTTTCAGCAACTGCAAAATGTGAGAAAAGAGAGTCGAGCATGGTCTCATCTCATTTTCATACCTGTTTATTGTATATTGAATAAACACCAGAAAACAATCAACAAAAACCGCTAACAAAATTGGTTTCACATACCGTATCATAGTACCATACCTACTTTTATCAATTCTTACTCGTAGGCTGTAACGAGACCACACATACCAACAAGAGAGTGAAATTCATACACAACAAAATCAAGAATTTATAACGGCATCATCAACCGCGTAGCCTAAAACCTTAGCCCGGTGTTGATGATACAGTTATGTATTCTTGATATAAGACTGAGACGGAGATTTTTCACTATATTACGTACGTATCGCTCTACTACTGAACACTCTGCAACAGAGTGATATTGTCTCCCTTCAGCAGAATTCTGCCCACTTTGCGTCGGTTCTTCGTCTTGATGTGCACTTCCTCTGCATCATCCAACACGACGTTCATGTACTCGTCAAAACCTAAATTGCACCATTAATTTTTGAACTTATGCGGAGGTTCCCATAGTCGTGAAAATAGTACAAAACTTCAGCTTGGACGCCAAAAAAGTTCACAAAAAATTAGCTCCATGATGGCCCGTTCACAACGAACGCTGAACGCCGAAGTTGGAGTTGCGGTGTCGCCGGCGGCCACGCAACGCAGATATCGACGTTCAACGCAGATATCGACGTCAACGCAGATATCGACGTTTGACGCAGATATCGACGTTCGACGCAGATATCGACGTTCGACGCAGATATCGACGTTCAAAGCAGATATCGACGTTCGACGCAATATTAGCGATCGCAGGAAAAAGTAGCAAACATCGACGAAAACTTGATCGAAATACGTACGTACGTACGTACCAAACAGCATCCATTGATGTTCCAACGGCTCTTGCCAGTACTAGGTAAGTAAAAAGTAATTACCTAGCACCGCTCCCAGGTCAGGTAAGTAAAAAGTAAATTACTGTGGCTGCTCAGAATGGGCCTGAGTAAAAAGTAAAACCTAAGGAAAAAGAAAGTAAAAAGTAAGTAAAAAGTAAAATTTGCCCATACAAAATAAAGAAAGTACGCAAAATTAGACAGTAAAAAGTAAAATTTAGGACCGATGTGACCAGCTGTGATCATTGGATTAGAGAAAATCGCTCTTTCGCCAATATTTTCGTTGCGTGACAATGCAAAAAATCTGCAGTATTCCATGAAAATTATGCGAAAACTTGACAAAATCAAGTTAGACCACTCTTTACTGTGTGTGTTCCATGGCAGTAAAAAGTAAAGTAAGTAAAAAGTACTTCTTACTGATGGAAAAGTACTCAGTAAAATATCTGAAAACAAAAAGTAAAAAGTAAAATCGGGTAAACCAATCTGAGTTTACACAGGTAAAAAAAAGTAAGTAAAAAGTACTTTTTGGCCATAAAAGACAAAAGTACCTGGAAAAAAGTACTTAGTAAAGTACTTGGAACATCAATGAGCATCATTATCTATGCCGGCGCGCGTTATTATTGGAGAAAAATAAAGATTTATGTAGATTTCCATAATCTGCGTCGAACGTCGATATCTGCGTCGAACGTCGATATCTGCGTCGAACGTCAATATCAGCGTCGAACGTCGATATCTGCGTTGACGTCGATATCTGCGTTGACGTCGATATCTGCGTTGACGTCGATATCTGCGTTGAACGTCGATATCTGCGTTGCGTTGACGCCGGCGTCAACGCAACTCCAACTTCGGCGTTCAGCGTTCGTTGTGAACGGGCCATGAGAGTTCCTTCTTGCTTGCATGGACACCTGCGCAACCTATACTTCAACGCTATTCGCTACTTGCGCTAAGAATTACGGGTGATCGCGAGCTAGTACGTTTTCGAATTGGAACCTCGCGACCACCCATAATGCGTATAGCGCAAGTAGCACATACGAACGTAGGAGAACTATAATCATATTTTCAAAAGACAGTAGTACGCAAGTTGCTGCAAATCTACACGCGTTGTAACAAACATACCGACGATATATCCTTCGATGCGATGATTCACATTCTCGTAGAGCCACACCTGAACCCTTTGTCGATTCTGCAGATATCGAAAGATGAGGTTGATGGGCTGAACCATCACTTTCTGCACTTTTGCCGACATGATGGGATACTTCTGTCAGTTGTCGAATACAGGAAGCAGCAAATCGCCTGCAAGCAGCGTCATTATTTATGGCCCATTCACATCATGGGACATGCGCCGGGCATACGCCCAGCGTATCCATATGACTCGACACGTAAGAGCATGGACAGTAATGGATGCGCCGGGCGTACGCCGAGCGCACTCTTTCAATAATGTGAATCGGCCATTACATTCCGCGATAAAAAACACAAGCATAGAAGCGGGTGCACAAAGTATGGACAGGTGCATAAAATAACACCTTTCGCACAAAAATTTCAGCAAAGTTCAGTAAAGAAGTTGTATTGTATTTTCTTCATGAATCACAATCAATGTAAATTGAAAACAATAACGAAACAATACACACTCAATTTACAGCAGCTTCACAGCCTCCAAAATAAAAATACGTTCCTTTCCATGCGAATCTAACCCTCCATTTCCCTCCTATACTCTTCCAAGATTTCCACATAAAAATTCTGCCTCAGCTTATCCATGTTAGCCAGCCGTGTCAAATTCGCCTCGATCTCGCTCTTAAACTTCTTAACCCCTTCCCCACTCGCCGCGTCCAACCGCCGCATGCATACGGTAGCGATTAACAGCGGCCACTTCGCAACTGCCTCACTTTCTTCCGCGATCAGGGCGTTGCAATCGGTTAACACCGCCTCAATCGCCGTTGTCAGCTCCGGCGTTAACCCTTTCTCTTTCTCCTTTCTGGTGCCAGTCTCTTTGGCCTGAGTTAACCAGCGACTGTAGAACCAGGCGCTCTGATCTTCCGGGTCCGTATAAAACGCATTTCTAACCAATTCTAGCTCTCGGACCAACTCCGCAGTAGAAATAGGAAGAGCGGGGTTTTGTGCGGGGTGCAGTTTAGGCAGCAAAGTAGACCGGTAATGCCAAGCGGAATAATTCGAAAAATCCTCCTTCACTTTCTCCAAAGAATATTCGAGCTCCTTCTCTGGTGAAATTTGAGCCAGCTTGCATACGAAGCGTCTATAATCCCAGCAATGGAAGTTCCTACTGTCCAGCTTCAAGGCGTGTTCACATAGCTGTAGCTCTCTGGCGTAGTCTGGAGCAGACATACGGGATAGAATCCAACAGCGTTGATGCCAAGCGCTGTATGACTTCGGGTTTTTCTCGATTGAAGCTTCGGTCAGCGAAAGTTCTTGTTGGTACAGTGTTTGTAGAGAAGTAGAGCCAGTACAAAGCTAAACAAAAAATTGGGCAGCGCAACTCCATACCTGGGAGTGAGGTAGACTGGGGTAATTCTGACCAGAGCAGAGTGGCGGAGTAATTCCGACAATAAGCTAGTGGTGAGGAGTGGGCAAAAATTATAGAGGAAATCTCAAGCACAAACTGCCACCTCAAAACAGTCGCCATGCCCCAGCCGGAATTACCCCATCACTTCCCCAGACTGAAATTACCCCAGGTTACTCCACGCCACACCATCAGAATATCCATGCCAAGCTGAATCAGCTTTACCATTTCTATTTTCCATCCACGGGGGTTATTTGCATGGTCTTTTGCAAAGCATAACGCGTTCTCCTCCTGAGAAAAAAGTACGCATGCTTGGTGAGGCAAAATGGCCTTGATTTGGTAGCCATTTTCTGGAATGATCGCTGCTTCCTTTAAGAAAAGGGTTACTTCCTCAGGAGTGAGCGAAGAGGTTGTTGATGCTTCCTGAGTGATTTTCACAGTTCGACGTGCCTCAAACTGTAAAAAAGACGGTAATAATAATCTTGGGGTCTTCATCTGCCAATACTGCATCAGGGTAGCGGGGGGAAAAATCGGAAAAACAGACATGGAAATTGAGGTGACAAAAACTATGATCATCAGAGAAAAATCGATCAAAAATAATAAATAATGCAAGGTTCTTATTTTCACTTTTGGCATTTTTGACCTCTTTGTTTTGCATAATAATCAGTTGGCCAAATTTACCCCGTGCTACCCTTGCATACACAAACAATGCATGTCTCATAGGTGTTTTAAGTTACTGGGCGCTGGGCGCTGGGCGCTAGACGCGGAGGGGTTAACCATTGGGCGCTGGGCGTTGGGCGCTGAGCGGTGAACAGTTGCATCTATTTAGCGCAAGCGCATGGACAGACTTAGATTTAGACATTAGGCTTAGGCTGAGGCGTACCCCTCTGCATCCAATACTGAAGCCTAAGCCTTAGCTTTAGCCTAAGCCTAGCCTCAACCTAAGCCTTAGCCTAAGCCTAAGCCTAAGTCTGTCCATTCGCTTGCGCAAAATAGATGCTACTGTTCACCGCCCAGCGCCCAACGCCCAGCGCCCAGTAACTTCAAACACCTATGTCTCATACCAATCGTCTCCTGTAATTCCAGAAGGAATACGCGTCCGGATTGGCAGAGAGCAACTTTTCAGATAAATCCAGTCCTTCATCATCGAAGATTTCTGCGAAAAAACAAACCCAAAATCAGTTTGAAATTATTCAGGCAAATCTGACGAATATATACTTTGGCCTAACCTGCTTTGTTCTTGGTCAGCACAGCAGAACTCCAAGCCTTGAATGCCTGCAGTTTCTTTTCACGCTCCTGGCGTTTCCGTTCCTTCTGTTCTTCGGAAGAAACCGTGAATTTCTCACGTCGAATTCCGTGCATCATCCACCAAACGCAAACGCAACGTCGTGATTCGCATTCGATTTTGTTTTTGCCTTGTTTTTTACGAGAGGGATGACCACAGACCTACACCTTATGGACAACACGGAATTTATGCATTTCTAATATTCACAAAGTAAATAACACAAACGCAATAATCGTAACATTGCGCCCAGTAAAAAGAAAAGAGAGAGGGCATTTGAACCCCATTCAGACATTCGGAGCTGCAGCTTGTAGGTTGTTGTTCTACAGGGTGTTCGCTTTGGATATGAAATGTCGTTTGGGGCGATAACTTGGGAACCAGAGGGGTTAAGTCGCTGAAATTTTTCCTGCAGATACCCAAGAATATGCATAACCTTGTGTAGAAATTTTGTCCCAAAACTCCAATCTGAACATAAGATATCGGCACCTCAAGTTTCGACCCCGAAAATCACAAGTTTTTGAATCGCAGGTTCAGACGAATTCTTGTGGCATTTTCATTACAATGCTGGTCAATTACATTCGTGTAGCAACACAGAATCTCGATCTCATAAAGAGACAACAATGTTCCTTCTTTCTTTCCTGACTAGCCACGTGCGCATGTTGGTCCCCTTCACAGCTCTCCTCAGACAAAACCAAACCACCAGTAAGCCTATCCTGCCTGTATGGTCGCCTCGCCCTATCTGACTCCCGACTTTCCTTTTGGATTTTCTTCAGAGCAAGCTACATACCTAAGGATATTCTGAAGACTTCCCAAGAATTGGAAAATAATATTCAAGGCGTTTTTCAGGTGTTGACTAGCGCTATGACAAGAATTCTCAGAAAATTCGTCTGAACATCAGACTTCTGATTCAAAAACTTGTGATTTTTGGGGTCAAAACTTGAGGAACCGATATCATATGTTCAGATTGGAGTTTTGGGAGGAAATTTTTACACAACGTTATGCATATTCTTGGGTATCTGCAAGAAAAATTTCAGCGACTTAACCCCTCTGATTCCCAAGTTATAGCCCCAAACAACATTTCATATCCAAAGCGAACACCCTGTACTTTATTCGTCATGTCCAAGGATTGTCGTTTTATCTGTGAATTCTGCCAGAAGATCTTTGCGTCGACACAGAGTTTGTGCAATCACAAGCGAAAGTTTCATCTAGAGGACAGAGAAAAGGCTCGGCGAGAGACTGGTCACATCCGATGTCTCGAAGATGGATGCAGTTTCGCAACTTATCAAGTTCCTACCTCATTGATCATCTGAAGGAAAAGCATGGGAAAAGGATGCGATTGTGTTGGAGTTGCCACAGTGTTGGAGTTGCCTTCAGTACTGGGGGTAAAGTCGGCCACCTATGAATCCAGTACTGGGGGGTAAAGTCGGCCACCTATAAGAATCAACTTGATTCTCAAACATATTTTTTAGACTGTCAGGACAAATTTCGGGGTGCGCCCTGTGGCAAGAGAAGCAGAACAAGTTGCCAAACTGGATCAGCTAACTAATTGCTAAAAATCAGCTCAAACTAGGAAGAATTTCGCTGATGTTACAATGTTGCAGTTTCCTTCAGTACTGGGGGTAAAGTCGGCTGGCCGACTTTTCCCATCCTTCAGTACAGGCGTTAGGTGGCCGAAATTACCCCACTAAGTACTGAAATTGTTTTTTGCTATATCTCCAGTACCAGTGGGGCGATTTGGTTGAAACTTCGCCTGTGGGTAGGGTACGATGTCCCCTTGCCCTCCACATACCGGGTGTTCATTTATACCATACAGGGTGTTTTTGCGCACTGTCTAAAATTTGGTCACTTTTGACCTCTTTTTGAAAAACGTAACCCGTGAGCTTGATGTTTCAGCGAATGGTGAACCCAATGGCTCATTTGAAAGAGGAAAGTTCAAGGAATCGATTGATATCCTACTTATCTCAATCGGTCGCATGGTTGCCGAGATATAATGCCTTGAAGCTTAGGTGGCCGAAATTTCCCGTGGCCGACTTTCCCCCATGGTACCCTATATACGAAAAGATATACGGCATACAACAGTTTTACGGGCGTACGAAGGGTATTATGTATGTATGTGTAAAATTGTAATTACCAGGGTGTAGGTCTGTGGTCGTCCCTCTCGTTGTTTTTTATCCGCCGCCCGCCGCCGCCGCCGCGTCGACGTTTTCGTGATGCCATGAACTCCCAAATTCCATAAAACACACAAGCGTTTAGGAATACATGTCGTGACACTAAATTCAGTCAGTCAAGCGTCAAGTACAACGGTAGGTATTAAGTCAAGACGTCACATGCCATCACACTCCACTCTCCACTGAAACATACTCATGGCGCGTTCACCAGACGTCCGTACGGACGTACGTCCGACGTAGCTATATACATGAACCGTGTACTCCTAGATCGTTCGACGTATTTAGGAGTACATGGTTCATGTATACAGATACGTCGGACGTACGTCCGTACGGACGTCTGGTGAACGCGCCATCACATTGCACATCACCACTAAGAAGCCACCAGCAGCCCCTATAGAAAATAGGGAATAACATCCCTAGGCCCTACTACTGCAGTACACAAAGAGTTAGTATCACCACTATCGTTGCATTGCCTTTGTATGACACGTACACACGTACGATCTCCAATCTCATTTCATTTTGCGAAGGTCTGCAGTGCGTATGTCCGTCACGTGTTCATTGCTGCTGTCGAAAGTGTCCTTGTGGTCGACAGGAGTGTCCCAGCTCATGTCATTGAAACTGAAACTGGAGCTGCTCTTCATCTTTTGCTCCTCCTTTTTCTTCTTATCTGCAGCTTTTTGCGGTGGCTGAACGGGTCCTGCTTTTCCTTGAGGTTCATCAAGAGGTCCATCATCACCTTTCTTCCCATCTACCTGCTGCTCTTCTGCAATAGACAAACACTGACAACGGTACGGCCAAAAATAGTTTCCAGTTTCCATTTTCCACCATTACTGGAAGTCAATGCAATGGTCTTTGTGGTCTCATAAACTCAAAATATCCCCAAAAACCGTCGACAACCCCATCATGCACAAATCAATTACAGTTCACTTCACACCATCTTGCTGTGCTTTATCTGCCATCCCTTAGCTAGCTAATTTACCTAGTTTCTGCGGTGTCTCTCCCTCTCCAGCTTTTCCTTTGCGTCTTTCATCTCGCCACGTTTTCACCCTTTCCGACAACTGGCGAAATCTGGACAAGAGCGCCATCTGTTTCAGCTCCGCAAATTCCTGCTTCATCTCTCGATTCTCCTTGGCGGCTCTGCGATGCTGAAAGACGCAGATCACGAGCGCCAACAGAATCACCAACAGGAGCGCGCCGCCAACGGCAATCGCAACTATCGCCCACACCGGAAATGCATCCTTCGTTTTGGGAAGTGCAGTACTAGCTGCAGTAGTTGAGCTGCCATTCTGAGCTGGGTCTGTTTCTGTGGTCGTGGAAACATATTGCTGTTGTTCTGCAACAATACATAGTTGTAACTTTTGTAAGTCTCAACGCAAGTACCAAACATGGCGGGGTTATGTACAGTAAGTACACACTACAGTGTTCCGTTGTCCATTCACGACTCATGTTCACTTCACCAGTTTCACCAGTATACCCTGCTTCTGATGTGCATTAACCATCGTTGTTAGCACGACCTCACCTGTGGTAGTAGTTTCTTCAGTAGTTTGAACTGTGAGCGGTGATGTCTTTGTGTAAGCTGTACAAGTAATTTTGGTCTGCTTCACCACACGTATGCGAAGAGTAAGAGTGAGTTTGTCCGTATTGATGGGGAACCCGCATGTGGCTACATCTTCCTCAAGCTCGTACAAGTTCGTTGAAGTCGAAGGCGTTGTTCCACTGTTGGAGATGTTGTTGGCTCGTTTCAGAAAGGGCGGAAAACCATCGAAATAGGAAGAATTTCCACAGGGGGTGGTCTCTATGATCTCAGTAATCTCCAGCACTGAAGAGTAAAACAAGTGTGGATAAATTGTAGGTAAATTTTAATAGCATTATTAATTAAGATCCACTGACTGACCTGCATTTATCACGTAAAAGAGCCACGACTTTCCACTGACACGCTGAGTGCAGTTCACCCGTGCGTAATTGCTTTTCACTTCACTGAGCACAGTTGAAAGATTCCAGCCAGCGGAACAGTTTCCAGTAAGATTTGAACCAGAGCTATTGCCAAGTTGCCAGTATGTACAGCTAATCGGATCAGCTGCACCAATTCCACAAGTTGCACTGGCGTTCTTCAGTTGCAAAGTGTCAGCAGTAGTGAGCAGCTGGCCCCAGTGCAGGTCGCCCGTCCAGTCATTTCCAGCTCCTGCAAGCAGCAAATCTTCGGAAGTTGAACGCTGAGGAGGGAGGTAATAATTTGGGTAAAAATTGGGTAATTTGGGTGTAAAAATAATTGGGTAAAAATAAATTGAGCCAAACTTCTCACGCTTTACCGTCCACTAGCGTTCGGAAAGATGGCCCGAATTACACCAAAAACTGAATCATGGTTTCGCCAATACCAACGACTTTTCAAAAGTATCCAAACATTACGGTACCTACCGCAAGGTTCTCCAGGCTTCGTTTGCTCGAAGACCGGCTTCTTTATGTTTCTACCATCCCTAGGAGCTTTGAATCCGCATTGGCCAGCTGAAGCGAAGTCATCTGGGCACAGCTTGGACCCAGCATTGGACATGAGCGGCAAATGATGTGCACTGTTGTTCACAGAGCAGTGGAGACTTTCACTCGGTACACTCGCATTAGAAGCACACGCAGAGTGATCGATATCGATATCTGTGGTGTTGAAGCCAAAGAAGACATGGGTCACGACCACTGTGAAGCTCACGTTCAGTTCTGGGCTGCAGTTAACCGTCAAGCTAATGTTCTTCTGCTCTCCCCTTTCCAACCTGAGCTCGAGCCTACCATCAGCTGTCTCATTTGCAACCGACCTGGGACATCGAATCTCCAGTGAACCGCCATCTCTGGGCCAATAGGTTGGCTGGCCAAATTCGTCCTCAAGGGAGTAGGTGGCGTTCTCAGTACTGGCTACAGCTGGTCGCACGAGGGTTAGTATGGCCAAAAAGACAATGAAGATGAAGACTTGCGTTTGGACGTCTTGGAAGCGCCTTGTAAGCATTTTGCACGGATAAAAACAAGCTGCCACGAAGGAAAAAATGAGATGAAAGCGATGATCGTGAACCAACTGACCAGGAATGGGAAAGAATACAAACTGATGAAATGTGCGCAAAATTCAGTACTGCATGCGTGCACGCACACAGCGAATGCAACCACATCTACATAATGCCGAACAAGCTTTACCAGCTCTATTGAGCCTAGCCTACACCGTCGTGCATCAGAGTAGTGGCCGTCACCAGTAAATTACCGGTACTTTTACTGGCTTACTGGCAAAAATATTGCTGCCAGTAATTACTTTTACCTTACTTTTACTGGCAGTGCTGCCGGTATTTTACTTTTACTTTACTGGCTGCCTAATTTCTTTTACCAGTACTGGCAAAATTTTAGTAAAAGTAAAAAGTAAAATTTGGGTGTTGTTCTCAAAATTTAGCCCTGTGGTGGAAAGATTTTTAGTGAATTTACTGACGCATTTCTGGTTGGGAAAAGAAAAATTTTCTTTGTAGCAAGTCATTTTAGATTCTCTGATCATGCCACCGACTCCTCCATCCAGCTACGTACATTACGTACATAACATACATACCTAGGCCTATAACCCGCATAGCATGCAGGGTAGGCCTGGGACCACTATGGTTCATTATGAAATAGGTTGGCCCATGTGAACGATATGCAGAAAGTAGTAGAGGTTGCACATGAACGATACCTGTACTTATGTACGTATGTCTGTACATACGTATTGGCATTGCAGCGCTCTTCATTCCTATGTTTTGGTAGGTAGAGTTTGAAAGGTACTATTGCCAAGCCTTATGTATGAAGATTCACCCGAATACAATATAAAAGAAAATTGACAACCAGAAAAGCATTTGTACTTTGTAGTCAACAGGAAACATGGCCATAAAATTTTGCATTTTTACTTTTACTTTACTGGTTACTGGCAAGGTTTTACCTTTTACTGGCAGTTTGAAAGCGCCAGTACCAGTAATTACTTTTTACTTACTGGCTATTTTCCATTGAAAAGGTATTTACCTTTTACTTACTGAAATTTTTGAAAGTGCCAGTAACGGCCACTACATCAGAGCCATATGAGACTTGGAATTCACCATATGCCAAATGGAGCCATGACACGCTTGGCACTGGAATCGGTTTCTCTCGCTTGTGCGCATCTGCGCAACTCCACTTTTCTAGCTGTTGAAACTCTTTCTCGTATCCGCACCTATGGCACTGCTGTAGTACACCTTATTGCACTGTACAGCGCAGTCTTCGCCGCCATTGCTTCAAACAGCTCATTCTTCCTTAGCATTCCTCCAGATACAGATCCCGTCAACAGTCTGTTTGCTGGAAAAAGTAACGTCTGCAGGATCTTCACAATATCAATGGTGCACTACACAGACATCAGCAGACGGTCAGAGAGTACAGTACATGCAAACCCAGTTTGAGATTGAGCTTATTTTTGAGGTTCGAGATTTCTCACTTGTGTTCACACGCGAATACTCACATATTTATACAGTAGCGAGTTGCACTCACGGCGAATTTAACACCAGGTACGTATCTACAGTTCATAAATAAAGCAAGTAAAAAAGTTAGGAGTAGCCTACAGACAGATGGCAGTTGCAAGTTCAGTCAGCCATCCAGAGGTATAAAACGCGTAAATAAAGTCAAGACGTCACTGGCCACACCTAATTACCTACATATTACATGCCATAGATTCATGCGCTAAGGTACCAATCAGGACAGAGAACCATACGCACTTGCAGAACAAATCATCCATTTACATCACATGGCACCACTACTGTACAGAAAAACGTCCGAAAAAATACAGAGACTAAAACATAAACTAAACTACCAGTAAGGTATCCCTATAAGCGTCCTTGTGGCCGACAGGAGTGCACCAGCTCATTGAAACTGAAACTGCCCTTCCTTATCTTTTTTCTTTTGATGGCCCTTTTCCTTCTTATCGACAGCTTTGTGCGGTGATTGAACGGGTCCTGCTTTTCCTTGAGGTTCAGCTTTCTTCCCATCTACTCGATGCTCTTCTGCCGAATAGACCAACACTAACACTACGGTACATACATAGTACGTACGTACATACTGTACAGTCGGAAATAGTATGCGTACCATGTACGTACTGCTCTTTCGCAATAAACGACGATATCGGATGAATTACAGAGTGAGAGTACTGATTCGTGTAGGTACCCCTCTCTTGCACGACCATATGAGGATGAGGCTACGTACGAATGCAAACTTTGTGGCCTCAATTGAGTTGAAAAACAAATGGCCAAAAAATAGATTTTTGTTTCCATTTTTTCCCTGAATTGGAAATGAAATGAAATGAAATTGGAAATAACCACCCAGCCACCGACAACCCCATTGGTTATGCGCCAATCATAACAGTTCACAGTTCACACCATCTTGCTGTGCTTATCTGCCATCCCTTAGCTAGCTAATTTACCTAGTTTCTGCGGTGCCGCTCCCTCTCCAGCTTTTCCTTTGCGTCTTTCATCTCGCCACGTTTTCACCCTTTCCGACAACTGACGAAATCGGGACAAGAGCGCCATCTGCTTCAGCTCTGCAAATTCCTGCTTCATCTCTCGATTCTCCTTGGCGGCTCTGCGATGCTGAAAGACGCAGATCACGAGCACCAACAGGATCATTAACAGGAGCGCGCCGCCAACTGCCAGCAGAACTATCGCCCACACCGGAAATGCATCCTTCACATCCCCTGCCTCTGAAAATACAAAAGTCATTCCATTGTCCATTCATGACCTACCGTATGTTCACTTCACCTGTTTTTGCGTATAAATAACCCTGCTTTTGATGCGTGAATTGAATTTTATAACCATCGCTACTTAAAGGCAAGGGGTCCCCTAACACCGACTTTCGATTTTTGAGTTCAAACCAATTTTATCATAAACTATATTTTTATTCGAGTGTTTTACAAAAAATCGCTTTTCAAAATTTCTCTCCGTTCCCGAGTCATTCGATGATAAAAATCGATAAATTTTAGTACTGAAGACAGATTTGGGAACCAGGTTCCCGAGGTCCGCTTCAATACTAAAATTTATTTTTTTTTTTTTGGCGAGACCGTACCCCACAGGGTCGGCTGTAGGTGAAACCCACCTAATCTCCTCCGAACCTTTAACAACGCCCGTTATGGTGGGCCAGTCCAGTGCCACAAGGCACGACCAACAATGGCCCGAACCAGGGAAGAGCCTGGCACGAAGCCGAACAGCCATCAGCGACCACTGGTCGGGGTGTGCTGACCCGAAGGAAAGCACTGGTGCCTTTAGAAGCCAGCGAGCGGGCGCACCATACTGCCGCTGGGGTTGCCAGTCGCTTTAATCCCACCTGGCGAGAGTGGGAACTCATGACGCAGAGGACGGCAGATCGGACGCAGCCCGTCTTACCGCCTGCGCCACGAACGCGACATACTAAAATTTATTGATTTTTATCATCGAATAACTCAAGAACGGATAGGAATTTTGAAAAGCGGTTTTTTTGCAAAACACTCGAATAAAAATATAGTTTATGATAAAATTGGTTTGAACTAACAATTCAAAAGTCGGTGTTAGGGGACACCTTGCCTTTAAACACCTCACCTGTGGTAATAGTACCCAACCTACCTCCAGTAGTTGTTGGACAAGTAGTATTGGTCTGTTTCACCACACGGACGCGAAGAGTAAGGGTGAGTTTGTCCGTATTGATGGGGAACCCACATGTGGCTACATCTTCCACAAGCTCGTACATGTTCGTTGACGTTGACGCCGTTCTGTTGTAGCTGTTGTTGGCTCGTTTCAGAAAGGGCGGAAAACCATCGAAATTGGAAGAATTTCCACAAGGGGAGATGTCTACGATCTCAGTGATCTCCAGCACTGAAGAGTAAAACAAGAGTGGATTTTAAGTATTTGTTTAAACTTAGGCGGGTAGTATGGGGTAACCCGGCCATGAAAAAATACGGCCACCAAAGTTTCAGGGCTGCATACCAAATGGACCGACTGAGACAAATGCATAGGGTACCAAATCGATTGCTTGAACTCTCCGCTCTTTCAAACAAACTGTTTGGTTCTATACTTGCTAAAACAGCAAGTTCAAAAGGAACGTAATTGACCGGGTTCACCCAGCTACACCCTTAATTATTTTAATAAGGGTGTAGGTGTATTTTAATACGGGTGTAGGGTGTAATAAGGGTGTATAGGGTGTATAATTATTATAATAATGATTTAAAATCTCACCTGCACTTATCACGTAAAAAAGCCATGACTTTCCACTGCCACGCTGACTGCAGTTCACTCGTGCGTAATAATCCCCTTCACCCAAAAAAGTTGCAGAAAGATTCCAGCCAGCAGAGCAAAGCCCAGAATCACCACCATAGCCACGAATTTTACCAGAGCTTCTGTCTATTTGGAAGAAATTACAGAAAATCGGATCAGCTGCACCAATTCCACACGTTGCACTGGCGTTCTTCAGTTGCAAAGTGTGAGCAGTAGTGAGCACCTGGCCCCAGTGCAGATCGCCCTTCCAGACATTTCCAGCACCTGGAAGCAGCAAATCTTATGGAAGCTGAATGCTGAGAAGGGATAGAGGTAATATTTGGGTAAAAATTGGGTAATTTTGGGAAGAAATAGGGTACTGTGGGGTAAACCCAGACACGGGGTAAACCCGGACATCTAAGCGTTTCTGAACTTGGGTAATACCCTAATTGGGTTTTATAAGGGAGGTATGTTAAATAATTTGGGCCAATCTTCTCATCTCACGCTCACACCGTCGACCAGCGTTCAGTTTAGGATGGCCCGAATTTACCCCCAAACTGAAACAAATGGTTTCGCCAATAAATCAACGAATTTTCAAAAGTAATATACAAAGACTACCTACCGCAAGGTTCTCCCGGCTTCGTTTGCTCGACGATCGGCTTCTTTGTCCCGTCCTTAGGAGCTTTGAAGCCGCATTGGCCAGCTGAAGCAAAATCATCTGGACACAGCTTGGACCCAGCAGCAGCCAGCTTGGATACGAACGGCAAATGATGTGCGCCGCTACCGTTCACCACAGTGCACTGGAGAAGACTTTCACTCGGCACATTCGCATCAGATGCGCACGACGCATATTTGTCATATTGGGTGACATCTTTGGTGGTGAAGCCGAAGTAGACATGGCTCACAAACACTGCGTAGATCGCGTTCAGTCCTACCGCGCGGTCGCAACTTACGCTATACCTCATCCCCCTGCTTAGCGCCCTTCTTAACGACACCGTGACTGATAAACCTGGCGGTGGACAAATAATCTCCACTGAACCGCCATCTCTGGGCCAATAGGTTGGTTGCCCAAACTCGTCCAATAGGGAGTAGGTGACGTTGACGTTTTTTTCAGTACTGGCTACAGCTAGTCTCAGGTGGGTCAGTAAGGTCAAAGGGACGATGAATATGAACACCTGCCGCCTTTGGACTTGGAAGTGACCTGCAAGCATTTCGCGCAAGGATGGATAAAGCTGCCACGAAGAAAAATGAGAGAAGAAAGCGATGATAGTGAACCAACTGACCAGGAACGGGAAAGAATACAAACTGATCCAAATGTGCGCAAAATTCAGTAGATTACATACGTTCGCACAGCGAATGCATCCACTCTTAGTGCCAATAACAAGCTTACCAGCTCTATTGAGCCTAGCCTACAATACAAGCCTTACACCGTCGTGGATCAAAGCCACATGAGCCTTGCAATTAATTATAACCATCTGCCAAAAGAAGCGATGACACGCCCTGGCACTGGAATGGTTTCTTTCCGCTATGTACATCAGACGATCAGAGAGTATGTACAAGCAAACCCAGTTTGAGATTGAGCTTATTTTTGAGGTTCGAGATTTCTCACTTGTGTTCACACGCGAATGCTCACATATTATACAGTCGCGAGTTGCAACTCACGGCGAATTTAACAACCAGGTACGTATCTATACAGGTCATAAATATAGCATGTAAAAGTTAGGAGTAGCCTACATGTCAGTTGCTAAGTTCAGTCAGCCATCCAGCCAGGTGGTATAAAACGCGTAAATAAGTCCAAGACGTCACTGGTCACATACTGTACATACATACATTACCGTACACATACATCCGATAGATTCCTATGCTAGTATACCAGTATCAGGACGGAGTACCATACGCACTTGCAGAACAAAGCATATCCATTTACATCACATGGCACCACTACTGTACAGAAAAACGTCCGAAAAAAATACAGAACTAAAATATAAACTAAACTACCAGTAAGGTATCCCTATAAGCGTCCTTGTGGTCAACAGGAGTGCACCAGCTCATTGAAACTGAAACTGCTCTTCTCCATCTTTTTTCCTTTGATGGCCCTTTTCCTTCTTATCGGCAGCTTTGTGCGGTGATTGAACGGGTCCTGCTTTTCCTTGAGGTTCAGCTTTCTTCCCATCTACTCGATGCTCTTCTGCAATAGACCAACACTAACACTACGGTACATACAGAGTGTCTCATAATAAACCGTCCACCTTTCCGTGCATGTAACTCTGGAACACATCTTAGATTTTCATGCGGTTTTTTGCATTTTGTAGCCAAGGCTTCAACAAGTAAGTGTACGAAATTTCAACTATGTGGTCCACAAACTTTGGAGACTACGACGGTTTGATTCTCGAAGCTCAAAATCGACGTTTTCCTTTACTATGGAGAAAATATTGGTTTTCGTTTTTCAACATACCCTTTCATGCGTTTGCTATGCGGCACGGGGATATTGCAGAGATACACATTTTCTAGCATTTGGGGGGACCTTTCCTCTCAACTCGGGGAATTATGAAACCGCACAGAATACCCCAAATCGGCACTCCCATCGGAGCCTTTTCCGCCGGCGGGAAGAAAGGGAGCACCTCCCCCGCGCAAAAAATCAGCCACCCCCAAACCAACAAAACCCCAAATCTCCCAGTTAAAGCCTTGGCTACAAGATAAAAAAAACCGCATGAAAATCTCAAGTGTCGTTCCAGAGTTACATGCCCGGAAAGGTGGCCGGTTTATTTCGGGACACCCTGTAGTATGCGAACCACGTACCTACGTACTGTTCTTTCAAAAAAGACGATATCGGAAGAATATTACAGAGTGAGAGTACTGATTCGTGTACAGGTACCCCTCTCTTGCATGACCACATGAGGGAGGCTACGTACGAATGCAAACTTTGTGGCCTCAAGTGAGTTGAAGAAACAAAATGGCCAAAAAATAGGGTTTGTTTCCATTTTTTCCCCTGAATTGGAAATGACCCTTGTGGTCTCATAAACTCAAAATAACCCCCCAGCCCCAACCACCGACAACCCCATTGGTTATGCGCCAATCATAACAGTTCACAGTTCACACCACCTTGCAGCTGTGCTTTTTCTTTTTCTTTCTTTCCCTTTTTCTTCTTATCGGCAGCTTTGTGAGGTGATTCAACGGGTCCTGCTTTTCCTTGAGGTTCAGCTTTCTTCCCATCTACTCGCTGCTCTTCTGCAATAGACCAACACCAACTACGGTACATATACAGTCGGCAATAGTATGCGTACCACGTACATAGGTACGTACTGCTCTTTCGCAACCACACGAGGCTACGTACAAATGCAAACTTTGTGGCCTCAAGTGAGTTGACAAGAAACAAATATGCCCAACAAATAGGTTTTTGTTTCCATTTTTTCCCCTGAATTGGAAAAGATTCTTGTGGTCTCATAAACTCAAAATATCCCCCTAAACCGTCGACAACCCCACTATGCACAAATCAATTACAGTTCACACCATCTTGCTGTGTTTGTTTATCTACCATCCTTTAGCTAGCTAATTTACCCAGTTTCTGCGGTGCCGCTCCCTCTCCAGCTTTTCCCTTGCGTCTTTCATCTCGCCACGTTTTCACTCTCTCCGACAACTGACGAAATCTGGACAAGAGCGCCATCTGTTTCAGCTCCGCAAATTCCTGCTTCATCTCTCGATTCTCCTTGGCGGCTCTGCGATGCTGAAAGACGCAGATCACGAGCACCAACAGGATCATTAACAGGAGCGCGCCGCCAACTGCCAGCAGAACTATCGCCCACACCGGAAATGCATCCTTCGCCACCGGTGCCTCTGAAAATACAAGTCATTCCATTGTCCATTCATGACCTACCTACCGTATGTTCACTTCACCTGTTTTTGCGTATAACCCTGCTTTTGATGCATAAATAGACCCAGCCCGACTGACTGGGTGGGCCAAAGCCTTTGCAAAACCGCGGTGACATTGAATAAATCATCGTTACCTGTGTGGTACTTTTACTTTTGCTGGACAAGTAGTGTTGACCTGATTCACCACACGGACGCGAAGAGTAAGTGTGAGTTTGTCCGTATTGATGGGGAAACCACATGTGGCTGCATCTTCCTCAAGCTCGTACAAGTTCGTTGATCTTGAATAAGGCGTTCTTCCACTGTTGTAGCTCTTGTGTAGTTTCAGAAAGGGCGGAAAACCATTGAAAGCGATGGAAAAATTTCCACAAGGGGTGATCTCAAAAATTTCAGTGATTTCCAGCACTGAAGAGTAAAACAAGAGTGGACGTATAAGTATGTGTATGGTTGGGTATACGTATGGGTATGTACTAAATTTTAAAGTAAATTTTTAATTAAGATCGATCCATCTCACCTGCATTTATCACGTAAAAAACCCACGACTTTCCACTGTTACGCTGGCTGTCCCAGGTCAGCGCATTGCGTAATTGGTTTTCGCTCCACTGAGCACAGCTGCAAGTTTCCAGCCAGCTGAACAGCTCCCCATGGGATGTAAACCAGAGCTATCGCCAAGTTGCCAGTATGTACAGCTAATCGGATCAGCTGCACTAATTCCACAAGTTGCACTGGCGTCCTTGAGTTGCAAAGTGTCAGCAGTGGTGAGCGACTGGCCCCAGTGCAGGTCGCCCTTCCAGTCATTCCCAGTTCCTGCAAGCAGCAAAACGTATGGAAGCTGAGCGCTGAGGAGGGAGGCGATGCGTTAATTTGGGTAAAATATGCTATATTGGGTAAAGGCAGGGCAAATTAAGACCCAGCTTTCTCACCCTGACCCTACATACGTACAGTATACATAGACCGGCGCCATTCGGTCGGATAGCCCGAATTATGTACCCGTAAAACTGAACCAGTTTTTTGGCAGTATCGACTTTGCAAAAATATCCAAACATAACCTACCGCCAATTTCTCCCAGCTTCAGTTTGCTCGAAGACCGGCTTCTTTATGTCCCCCCCATCCCAAGGAGCTTTGAATCCGCATTGGCCATCTGAAGCGAGGTCATTAGGGCACAGCTTAAAACCCAACTTTTATATTACCGGCAAACGATGTGTTCCGTTCTTCCAAGAACAGTTGAAACTTTCACTCGGCAAACTCACATGATCAGATGTACACGAAGAGTGGTCGATATTGTCAACATCTGTGATATTGATGTGAACATTTGTAATGTTGACGTTGATGTGGAAACTGATGTAGACATCCGGACCACTGTGAGGCTCTCATTCGGTTCTCAGCTCCCGCAGGGTTGGATCACGCTCGTATACCAAACACTTCCCACTCCCCCATCCAATCCAAGTTGTAGTAATTGGACTTAAGACCAAGCGGACATTCAATCTGCAGTACACCGCCATCTCTGGGCCAATCAGTTCGACTGCCGAATTCGTCCAATAGGAAGTAGGTGACGGTGACGTTTTTTTCAGTACTGGCTACAACAGCTAGTCCCAGGAGGGTTAATACGGTCAAAGGGACGACGAAGACTTGCCTTTGGTCTTGGAAGTGACCTGCAAGCATTTCGCGCAAGGATGGACAAAGCTGCCACGGGGAAAAAACGAGAGAAGAAAGCGACGAAAGAGAACCAACTGAC